>CATIWR010492677.1:0-25249 GCA_949677035.1 Omphalea diandra | reverse complement strand
CCCCCCCTCCCCCCCCCCCCCCCCCCCCCCCCCCCCCCCCCCCCCCCCCCCCCCCCCCCCCCCCCCCCCCCCCCCCCCCCCCCCCCGCCCCAGGTGTTGTATTTATCGCTTTTTATGTGTTGAAGGTGGCCTCTATTCTGTCGAAGGTTATGTTTTATGTGTTATACTGCATATAATTGGCACATATCATTCAAGAAATTAACAGTTTTGGAACTTTTGCATGTCTAGGTGGATTATACTCTTTGTATTTGAAGGCCCAAGTCAACCCTTTTTTTTTTTTTTCAAACGAGAAGTGAAAAGTGGTTTAGGTTTGGCATATTCTGGCTTTTCCTGTGTTAGAAAGCATATCTTGAAGTGTTTTAAATCTGTCACATAATTCTCTATTTTACTTTTAGGTCGTAGAGTCAAAGCAATCAAAACTTTTGAAGGTTGTTTTCTTTCAAGGTTATCGTAAGATATCAACTTGCTCATCTATTGATTCAATCTTTTGCTTTGATATGTTATCCTTACAGGCAGAGTGCGAAGAGCTACAAGCCCGGGTTGAGAAGTTGACCAACGACAATTGCAGTCTTAGAGATGAACTGCAGAGGATCTCTGAAGAATGCGAGAAACTTAAATCGGAAAATGATTCTATTAAGGTTTATCTTCATCCCTTCCTATGTTTCTCATTCATCGAGTGATCAGCTGTCAGCACATAGAATGTCAATGTCTTTTAACACATGTTTGGCTTTGCTACTGCTAATAGCAATTGGCCTAAAAATCGAAAGAATCAACTTTGAAATGGATAGTAGATTTTTCCAACTTGATTTTTGTGAGTTAAAAATTAATTCTCAAAGAAGCTCATATTTAAATATTTTACAAATATTTATTAATAAGTAACCAAACTACTTTCATGAATAATTAAAAAACTATAGCTTTTCTCAGTAGTGCTACCGTACATGCTCTTAATCATTTCCAAGTTCAATCTAATAGCTATAGTTTTCCAAACTAATTTGAAATGGATTCTTGTCAATGGTTAGTTGGCATACAGTTAAATCACTACTAAGAAATGTGGTTTGATTGCTATAACAGGAAGAATTGACACGGTTATACGGACCAGATGTGGTAGCTAACCTCGAACAAAGCAACCGCTCATCAGTCATTCAGTCTCGTGGCGAAGAGGGAAACAGTTAATAGCTTAGACTCTGAGAAATGCAAAGGGTATATCCCGACATTACATAGAATGTGACTACCTTAAAGTGAGTTATTTGTTTTTTGTAACTGATCTACATCCATAACTCTTTAGTTTAATTGTAACATTTATTTACTAAATTTTTACTCAGATTGGCGCCTCAATTAGTCCATGAGCATTGTTGTGTTATCGATGAATTTGGTGAAGGAAGAAGAGGAATAGAGATTTTTTTTTTTTTTTTTTTTTTTTTGGGGGGGAGGGGGGGCGATAAAATTTCTATTTGTTATAATTGTAGTTGTTCTCAAATCCTTGAACATCAATTGGATTGGTATTGTATATAGCAAATAACTCTCTTCACTTGGTTAGCTAGCTTTCCCCTATGTAAGAATGCTTTTTGGTAAATTTCATGTATCGGACAAAAATACAATCTAACCACGTTGATGTGCAAATAATTTGAAGAGTTAATCACCAAACTTTTTCAGTGCATATGAGAATGCTTTTTTCTCCCTTAATAATAGCTATAGCCTTTCAAAACCATGAGCGAAAGTCTCTGGTTATTTGATGCTTCTATAACAAGCGTGTCTTTAAATTGGCAATTGCAGCAGCTGAAAAAATGGATCCAAAACATGGTAAAATAAAAGCACTAGTCTGTTCCTTTCTTTTGGCTATAAATCTCTGTTCTTTTTTTTTTTTTTTTTTTTTTCCTTTCCAACAGCGATCTCAGTTCTTACATTGCTTCAGTGACAGGTTATAATGGACAACCAATGATATGGTATGAGCAAGATTTAGGATGTAGCACGAGCAAGATTTCTCTTCAACTGAACACGCCAAGACAATATCTCGAGTGTTGCTGGAAATGCGCACACAGAATTTTAAAGAAGCTAACTTCACATGATTATCACGATTAGAAACCATGTCAATGAACAATTTGAAGAGAATCGCCATTATCAGATTCAGTATCTGTAATTGTCTCCATATCCCCTTCAATTGCCGGGTGTTCTACTGATTACTACGATTTTCTCTTCCCTGTTTGGTTAGCTGCTCCTGGAAGACAACAAATTTCAGAGCTGGTCAAGGGTGGTCATAAACCAGTGTTATAGCTCGGCAATATACTGACCTGGCCCCATAATCTTCAAGATTATAGCCCCAGCATATTCAATTTCTGCTCGGTGTGCTAACAATTCTAGCCTGCAAATTTGGAGAAATGAGGCCTATATAAATCTGCAAATATTGATCTGTGACAAATGATTTATGTCAAGCTGTGAATGTGATTTTTTGTTCTTGGAAACTTGTTTGACATAAACAACATAAGAAGAAGAAGAAGAAGAAGAGAAATGCCTTGCCATTAGATGGAAATCTATGATTAAAGCAAAAAGTATTTTCTTTTATTAGATGTAAGGTACAAATATTGAACATGATGTCAGAAACTTTATCTTATAGCATGTGCATATTGACATATATCACACTCATTAACCATAATAACCTTGTGCAGGTAGAATTTTATGAGCTCCAATCCACGAACTAGATATGCATAGCAGATTAAGAACCCATGCTGAATGTTAACCAACATAAAGTTGAAGGAAAAACAGGGTGTTTTGTACTTCTCAAAGCTAAACTATATAGCTTTGTAGTTTCTAAATAAAAATATGGCGAAAGGAAAGATGGAGAAAACAATTAGAGATAAAGGGCATTCAACCAAAAAGGAAAAAATAAGAATTCAGGATATATGCGATACTAAAATTTACATCAGTAGCTGGAAGTTGAAGCCACACTAGAAATGCAAACTTCACATGATAATACATTGGTAGCCTGCAAAAAGTGAAACAATGATGAAGGAAATAATATGAAAAGAACTCCGCAAGATTTGGTCTAATATAGAATGGTCCTTTATTTTTTTCAAAAATCAAACTTTTTCTTATTGGAATTTTTAAGTATCAATAATTTGGTCCTTAATAGTATTTTTTTCAAAAATCAAACTTTTTCTTATTTGGAATTTTTGAGTATCAATAATTTGGTCCTTAATCGGGTAATAATTGGTCCAAACTCCTAAACATGTAACTTTGGTTTGTGAAGGAAGCTAAAGTGTCAAATTTTATAAAATTCAAAGGTTCGAATAAAGTATTTTAAATAAGGCCTAGCCAAAGCATGTATTAGACCAAATCTCAATTCTTTTTTTTTTTTTCCAAATATCTCAGAAATGACAATCTAAAAAATATCAAGCATGGATACATGCAATGCAAGTTTCATTATCTTTTAGCCCAGGCTTGGATTTTCTACATTCATACATTGCCTTCACAACATTTGATGTAGCTCGCCTATGCAACAAATAGATTATGATAGATTATTTTTAGGGATCAGAACTGTACCAAGAGATCAACTTGTCTGCAAACGTTTCCACAAGGCTGAAAGAACCATATGCTACAATTGTAAAAAAAAAGAAGGAAACATGACTGATAATGTCAAGCAATAAGAATGTCCCATATCCGAATGCTACCCTCCCACCCACACACTAATTGAAAGAAACCTTCTAACCTGCCCAATATATTAGCCACTTTTGTTGCATATTTTGATCTTTCTGCTTAATTGCTTTGAATGTGCTGTACACAGGTACAACAACCCCCACAGAACAACTGCATAAGTGTAAAAGATAAAGCTAATTTCCAAGCATAATACAACTACGATTTCTGAACAATAGTAATCAAATTTTGCATGAAACAAAACACATTAACAATGAAAAGGACGCATTAAGCAAAGCTCACCATGCAGTTCGAATTACAATATTAGAACCAAGCGGGGAGAGAAGCAGCCGCAACCCAACCTGTATCACATAGTACATATCTATATAATAATAAATTATTAAACAGGAATCCAATACAAGAGAGGGTACCACATATGCAAAGCAAGTTATCAAAAATCTAAAAGCTGGATGAGCTTATATATAAATTTCGAAACTATCTAGAATTCCAGGCTCATTGTTCCACATTTGATAGTCTTTTTGTTTAATGTTTTCCTACTCACGGTTGCTAAGCAAAAATGAGGAGAAACTTTAATGCAATCCACTTGGAGACTTAATTACAGGGAAAAAAAATTAGCAAAAATCCATTCCAATCATTTCCTCTCATTCGGGTCCCCACTACTTTTATGATGCCAACTTCAAGAGTTGCATTCTATTCCAGTCTTCCTTAAAAACTTCACACAAAGTGAGAAAACAAAGAACAAGAGAAAAAACCGTCTCCATTTACTTGCTTAGCATTGACAAATGCAAACTTTTCCACCAAAATAATTTTGGTCTATAATGTCATTACCGAATTCTCAGACTACATCAAGAATCATCTAAATTTTGATATTAATAAAGTCAAATAAAATATTTTACATTATAGACCAAAATCATCAAGAATCATCTACAATAATATAATGTTATTTTACTATGTGTTTTAATTAATTATAGGAGATCCATAACTCTTAAAAACAATAAATGGAAGAAAAATGTGTATATATATATAGTAGAATATTACTGTATATGTTTAAAATTTTATATATAATAAGTTATATAATATTTTCAATGTGAAAATATATCTCAAAAAAAGTGGGTGCGCAAAATATTCCAATTCAGGTAAATAGTTGGATGATAATAAGTTAATTAATGCACAGAATTAAGTTGATTAATTCATAATTGTAATAAATAAAATCTTGAAGCCATGATTGGGGAATTATCCTTTCAAATTCATGCTGCGCTAAATCTTTTTTTGGGTAACATGCAAAAGTTGGATTACGTGCATCTAAAAATTATACAAGAAGAAAGGCCGAGATAGAAAGAAAAGGCAACTCGGCCCTATCTTTCTAGCTTGATAATGGTGGGTTAGTTTTGGAGTGATACTCTAATTATTACATCCCAAAAACACCCTCCCTAAATCTAATCTTAATTATGACATTTAATTAATTAACTTCTAACACTTCCATGCTGACATGGCAATGAGAGGCCTCTCGTGCCAGCAAAGTACCAGCTCAGCCGATCGTTTTGCCACGGAGAACCCTCTGGCTTGCATCTTCCCAAGCAAACACTCAGCTTGAAAATCTGCAAACCGACTGAACACCACCTGCCTCATTCCCGCCCCAATAAACACCTCCTTCCAGGGCGCCGCCGCCAGCCTCACACACGCTTCCACGGAGGAAAAAATCCTAGGCCTTAACAAGAACATCTCAATTTTCCTCGCCCAGTCTCCTCCATCACCACTGGCAGCATCAAGCGAGTCAAATATCATGGAGAAAAACTCAAGACTGTTAACGAAATTCCTCCTAAAAGAGGCCCCAACGGATTCTGCCCACCCTTGGCTATCTACAATAACAAACGCCCCCTGTGAGACTCGCCGGAGATCAGTTACAAATGCAGTAATGCTACTGGTTGAACCAAGACGGCGAAAGAAAGCTGCAGATAGAAGAATGGCAGTCTTTTCTCCATCCATGAACTTGATAGATTTAAAAGAAACCATTTCGAAAGCACGTTCAAGAACAAATTCAATCTGGAATCCGATCTTGAGTTCGAGAGCGTACTGCGATAAACACTGTTTGATCAACTGGGTTTCGATGGCATAATCTTCCGTTACTAAAGCAGTGATTCGAAGAAAAACAGGAGAGCTGAGCTTGCAAGAATCGATCGTTTCAGCTAACTCTCTCATAAAAGAAGCGTATTGGTTACCAAGGCCGATATCAAAATCTATAACATGAACGAGTGTAGAAGATGCTGCTACGAGGGTTTCGAAAAGGGCTCGGGCGGTAGCTAAGTGGGTGAACAAAGGGATAGGAGAGATAGATGAGAAGGTCTTATAAGCCTTTATAGTTTGGACGACTTCAGGCCAAGAGGAGGGGCGAGTTGATGGAAGAGGTAAGCCAGTCAGGAGAGACTGGAGAGCTTCCTTGAAGAAGAAAGCTGCTCTTTGGAATGGTTTTCCTGCCGGTGACTCGGGGCGGTGATTGAGCCGGTCTAGTATTACACGAGCGAGTTGTATCTCGTTGGAATCGATACAATCTGCCGCTTGAATAAGTTCTTGAATAAGATCACCAATGTTGTTCCAGTTATTACCAATGCTATGAGACAAGTGATCAAGAGAAGATAAAGGGCTTGTTATGTTATTGAAGCATACATCACTAAAATCAGTATGAAGAAACTGAGCTGCAGGATCCGTTTGGTGTGGAGGGGCAGTAATGAACTCCGCGGGGAGGCTTTGGTTGTGGAATATGGAGTCTGCAGAAGAAGTGAACCCTACTTGAGGGAAGTTCTTGATCAGGCTATTAGGAGAAGATGAATCCTCATGAAAGTCCAATTCTTTCATGATAGAATCCCAGTCGAAAGTCTGCACCACATGCTCGTCCCACTCAAGTGAAGGATGATGATTTTCAGTTGCAGAGACAGGTTTCCCCGGCACAGGACTTGGACTTCTCCGCAGGTCAAGAACTGAGGTGGGTTCGTAGCTGTTGCTGGTATGCAAGCCGATATTTCGTGCTCCGTTATTGCAAGAAACTGGTTTCGGTTTTGCAGATTGGTGGTGTTGTGAGGAGGAAATTGGAACTTTCATAGCTAGCCAAGAGCAGAAAGCTATGAGGCTCGGTGTGTGCAAATTAAGATGTTTATTTATTTATATGGTTTTTGAGTAGGTTGGAAAGTAAGGAAATGGAGGTAAAGAAAGAGGGGAAGAAGTTGCTGGCCTTTTATCTTTGCGTGTGCATGGTGTGTATTATGGGGTGGGGATGCAAGAGAAACATACATTGTCGACACGAGTTAGGCCACTACTCTAAGCTTGAAACTCAAGTCATTGCTTTGCTTCTTAGCTTTTTAGGATTCTCTTACCTAAGCTCATGCGATATTGCATTTCTAGTGTCAGTCAGCCCAACATAGGTATGGTCATAGATCACTGATCCAAGTATATAATTTGATTTTGTTTCAGGGTTTTGTTAATGAAGTCAAGTGATATAAGTTTATCAAACAAGAACAAAAAGCTAAATCCAAGAACTGAGCTAGTTCGATCAGTAGACAAATTAGACACTAGTTGTAATTGTTTATGGGTAAAAAGAAGTCATGCAAAGGCCAAGATACGTGTCGAAGTTGCCATTATTAATGCCAACTGCTTGCACGTCTTACCTGTCTTGTTTTCTTCATTAACTATTTATTATTAGTGGCCTGTAAGTTCTAAACAAATACAGATATGGAGTTCTGTCAGCTCGTTTCATCGCTAGAGGACACATGGAAAATGTTTCAATTTCATTTCACCGAATAATGCAGATTTGAATTGTGCAATATAAACCAATCGAGTCAGTGATTAAATCAGTCATTTAGTTGAAATCCATTAAACTTAAAATTGTCGATATAGGGATGCTGCAATAGTTAAAATTATAATTTTACTACTCCCCACTTTGTTGTAAATTCATGTTATATTATGCATGGCTAACATATAAATTTCTTAAGGAGATTTTATGTTTATTTTAATAGTCAAAGACTAATAATAAGATGAAATTATTTAAAATTAACTATTTGAATTTGAATCTAATTAAATTTTTTTATATAAAAATAAAAAATTAATATTTTTTTTATAAGCAGGAATTGTGAAAGAGAATAGAGCTATTTGGTTGTATAATTAGTTATTCTATATTGCTCTATGAAATTTACTTATGAAATGTTTTAAAAATTTAATTAAAAGCATATTTGACATTACTGTTGAAAAATCTGATTTTGAAATAAAAATAAAAATTTTTTATTAAATTATTATAGATTTTTTATATGAGTTTTGTGAGTAAAGAAATGATGAAAAAAGTTAACATTTGGAAGTTTTAACAAAATAATATTTTCCTTACAAAACTCATTTTAAAAATTTTATAATTATTTTAAAAAAATTTCTTCTAATTTTTATCGTAAAATCAAAATTTTTAATATCAATACCAAACACACTAAAAATAGATAAACAATGAAAAAACACTAATAAATTTTATATTATATAAGAAGCAAGAGTGCAAAAAGTTCAAACTAATCAAGCTCTAATTTTCAAACGCAATCTTTCCAATGAAAGTAAAAGAAAAATTGCATAATATTGAAATATAATTTAAGGGTAACGTACATTTATCATTTCAGTAAAGGATTAAAATGAAAAAGAAAATCTAAACAAAGGAAAGAAAATGTGGGCTGAAAATCTAACAGCCACAGGCAAGTCAATCGTGGGCGTTAAAGTCGCATTGCATATATTTTTTTGGTTGTCCCCACATAAGATGGGACCCCACTAAAGCCATAAGCCAAAATCACACACCACCATCTTGCATGGTCACATCAAATTAGGAGAAGAATGGTGACATATACAATGTTATTATTTAAAATTTTAGATTTTATATATATATATATATATATATATATATATATATATATATATATATATATTGTCAATTATTTATAATAGTTTTATTAAAATAATTTATATATTAATAAAATTATTATTTAAAAATTTACTAATTATAATATCGTATTATAGTGCGATATAATATCGTGCTTAAAACTTAAAAAAAGAGAAGATTTTAATCGTACTCAACTTTGCACACGGAGGGGGAAGAAGCTTTGACAATAGAATGCATCTTCAGGTTGTGTGCCATACTAACCGCCTAAATAATTGAATGGAATATCATATTTTATCAGAACCAGCTGCCAAATTGGTTTTGATCATGCATTTTCTACTACCAACTATTTGTTTTTTGTATATTTACTTTGAATTTCCACATGCTTTGGAGCCAAAAGAAAGCATATGCTAATTAAATTCTATTCCCTTCTATTTATTTCACAACAACTAAATAATACCTTTCATACATTTGTTGAATATATATATATATATAGTGCCTGCTTTAGTTCCTTAATTACCTAGCTAGAGGCTCAATTACAATACTACTAATCCAATGATTTCACTTAATTAATTAGATGAATAATTTTTAAAATTGAATTCATATTGATAAAATGAATTTATAAATTCATATGGCAAATCAATTAAATTTTAATGCTAACTATTCGGATTAGGAATTAATACCATACATTTGATTACGAAAGAGATTTAAACTTACAATATTGCGATTTTGAATGTGATTTCCGTATTGCTCTCTTTGTTTTATATTAACTATTGTTTTTTAGTTTTGCAAAGAAGTTATTAATTAGGCTACATTTTTTAAAAATGACTAAATGACCTTTTTTATAGAAATACGTAAATTAAATATAGTAATTATACTTAATAAAAAAAGATAATTTAAAGTGATAAATATTTTGAAATAAAATTTTTTTTTTTAAAATGACAGTAAATACAGAACAGTTAATATGGAACGAGCGAGAATTAAATAGAAGAATTGTCGGCAACTATTATCGCCTTTGCAAGTCCATATATTAAAGCTAAAAGATTAGGATTAAACATATCATTTGTGAATTGAGACGCAGACATAAACGCACTACTCAAGAATTATAATAATAATATGTTCACACTAGTAAAAATAAAAATATAAACCCTAGCTCCCACAAAAAGTTGGTGGAAATTCTTCTTGGCGACAGGAGAAGGAGAAGTGACAAGTGTAGGGCCTACCCTTAAACATCAATGGGTCCCACAAAATTGACAAGAAAGTCCGACCTGATTGGCCACATGCTGACTTGTATGACCCACTTCGGTGGCATTTTGTTGTCCATGCATGGGATGTGTGTATCGGATCAAGCAACCCATTTATTAGTCAGCGCGTAGGAGCCACGCCCACGTAGGATTTAGCTTTTTGCCTTTTGGGGCGAAGGAAAAAAAATTAATAAAGAAAAAAGGAAAAAAAAAAAAAGAGAGACAGAATATATTCTCAATGCGATGGATGATAATGCTATATGTATATCATTGTTGTTATTTTCATTTTATCTATTATTCTAATTTTATGCATGAGATTTTTAGATTTTATTTATTTTTGTAAATTAATTTAATTTTTATAAATTTGTAAATATTATTATTTAAAATCTTTTAATAAATTAGAATTTAAAATGAAAAGTATGTAAACTATGTTTTTCATTTAAAAATACCATTTGTTGATATTTTATTTGTATTAAAAGAGACATAGAATGTATCCGTTCATTTTAGGTACTAGAAAGTTTTTTTTATTTTTTTTGGACACCTTTCTTACGTGTTTTAGGTTAAAGGAGAAAGGCTTTTGGCCCAACTACAAAAAAGATGGTTTTAGTTTAAGTCCTTTCATAAAGAAATTAATTAACATAATGATAAACATCTTTTTGTGTGATGTATGCATTTATGTCGTAATCAAAAGCTTATTCTCTGTCTCTCAGTTATAAATTGTTGAGGAATCCAATGTGAACTATAAAGCTTTCAAATAAATCGGGTTAATTTTGAGTCGAATTAATTTTAAAATTAAGTCTTATTTTTAATGAATCGAAACATTGAAACAAGGTGTGAAGAATTTTTAAAATGTAAATCAAATTATTTACGATTTTATTTAAGATTTAATATTCTTAATAATTTAAATCAAATTATTTATAACCAATATATCAAGTTTTTTTTTTTTCAATCTTTGAATTGAATTATAATAAATTTTTTAGGCGTATTCTAATAAATCTTTTAGAAAAAAACATAAACTACCATCTTTATAGCCAGCTGCACTGCTCTTTATTTTTTTTAAAATGGACATCCTTAATATGTATTTTTTATATACATATATACAGGAAAAAAACATAATATAGTTAAGTGACACTCTTATATTGGGTTAACCACTTTGTAAATAGATCCCATTAGATAATTAAAAAGGGAAGGGGTGGAAAGTAGTGGATTAGCTACTAAAATGTAGATTTTATTAATTAGTTGTATATATAGCTCCACCGAATCGAAGCATCCAAAGTCCCACTTTTTGAATATAGCAAATCACCATGCGATCAAATATTATATATATGAAGTTCGAAGCATATTCCAGGTAATTTGAAAACGACAATGATGTAGTAATAAAACAAAACTCAAATGATTCCCTAATCATATGCATAATAAAAATTAAGAATTTTTTTTTAATTTAACTCTACTAAAGTAAATTTTGAAATTTTTTTTATATATATAATCCGAATATCTTTAGCCAATTTAAATCGATTTAGAAATATTAATTCTTTAAAATATTTACTCTAAGAATTAAATTTTTAAGACTTTGAAATACCACTGTATCAATAATTCATTACTAAAAATAATTAAGAATTTCAATGAGTGATCTCTGAATTTTTTGTAAACTTTATCTAGATTTTATATGTCAAAATCGTGATTGACATTGGAATATAAAATAAAAGCTAGCATAATTTCTTTATCTTCTATTCATATAAGATAAAATAATAACACATATACTTGTTTATAGTCTTTAAGTCAAATACTTAGGCATTAAGGATTTTAAGAGAGTACCCGGTACACACGCGGTGGAAAAGAGATTGGATAGCTTAAAGAACACAAAAGCTAGGGTTTGAGATTCCAAATTACATTATTTTCATGTAAAAAGAAAGACGGGTCTCTATTCATTCATCACTCAGAAAAATGAAAGGGGAAAGAAAGGTAGCCAAGTTAGCAATATTAATGGAATAGTTGATTTGGTAGTGGAGGATCTTCTATCCTCTATTTTACAAATAATCTTCTTCTCATAATGTTTTTTTTATATAACAAAGACCCCTTCATTTTTTTTTTTTTTTTTTTTTTTTTTACAATATGGGTTGTGGGTGGAAGGATCCTTTAGGGTATGTTAGATTTACTTTGCCAAAAAATACCTTTTGATTCAATTATAGATTTCTTTATGACCACAATAATTCATATAACTATGTTTTGGATTCTTTACAACATATTGTATATGTACGTGGCTTATGGGCTTCTTCTTGCTTTGTTATTTGGGGACCATTATCTTAGCTATCAGAGTCCCATCACCATGGTTATGTGGTAGCTATTTGATGAGTGAAGTTGCATGTTTTGGCAATTTTCTTGCGCCCACTTGATCTTTCATTATATCACCAATTCGGAGGATGTCCACTTGGAAAAGAATTTCTTTTATTTTGCTTCAAAGTTTAAAATTCAGGCTCATCTGCCATAGCTTGGAAAACATTTTATAAATATATATACAAGGAAATCCATGATGGTCCAAAGAAGAAATTAGAAATCCTACACAGAAATGTAGAGAAGTCAACTTGTTTATCGCCTTCTTATTCTTTTTTTTCTTATTCTTTTTCCATTCTTTTTTAGTTTTGTGTACCTACAATTTCAGGACAGAGAGAATGAGAAAAAAAAATAAATTTAAAAGCCTTTCTTCTTTATGCTTGTTTTTACATCTTTGTCACAATGAGATCAGAAGTTTGAAATTTCAATTTATATGCTTTGAAAATGACCTCACTAGCTACAACTTAGTAATGATTTTGTGTTACACCAAGCATATGTTTATATAATGATTAATCCAATCCTTTTTATGCCTTAGTTTGAAGGACTTTCGAAAGCTTGAAGAACAAATTGTATCCTTATTTAGGTTTAGGAATAGGGAATTCTCACCCACTAGCCTCATTTGGTATCATGATTAGAATTGTTGTGAAAGAAAAATCTTGAATATTTGGTTTAAAGCGAATACTACAGTGTCATTTATGTTATTATATTATGATGTCATAATTAATAATTCATCATTCAATTAGATAAAGATTAACTATTCTAATATTTATAACCAAAAAAATAAAAAAAAATTGTCACATATCATATTTGTTGCTTAATATTATTTGACAACATTATTAAATTTGTTGTTGTAGAATTTACCTTGGTTTAAAGGCAAATTGAATATGTTTTAGTTTTTGCAACTCTAAAGCAGCTAAATGATAGTTTTAAATTGTCTTTGGAGTAACAGCTCAATAATTAATTATTTATCTCATAGTGCAGGAGATTAGATACTCAAACTGTATAGTTCTCATCTCTTCAAGAATTTTTTTTTTTTTTTTTTAAATCCCATAGCAAAAGTTGTCTTTTCCACAGGAAGTCTTCCAAAAGTTTAAACCATAATTAATGGCAAACATATATTATAGGAATTGGGCCATGGGCCTAAAGTCACTCGAAATTCAAAAGCTAGGCTATTAAGCTGACACCTGAGCCTACTCTTTAGCCCAAGATAATGTCTCGACCCAATAATATATTTTAGTCTCTGTAGTCTATAGCCAACATCTCTATTATATGCAATTTTGTTGCTAGAATTAAGCAAAGACTAGGTCCAAATAAAAACCTATAAATCAGTTAGTAATCAAATCGATCACAGCCCTCCAATACGGATAACTACTTCTGGGTTCTAGCGGGAAGACAGAATCTAGGTACCCGCCACGTGGTTGCATGCACATGTAAGTGTCCACATGCAGGACACGTAGGATGGTCAGCTTTTCTGTTTTATAAAGATCAACACTTGAACCCCAATGGCAGTGGCAGTTTAATTCTCTCTGAGTTAAATTTTAAAAATTAAAGATGGTCCGCAAGGGTTTAGTAATGAAGCAGTGTTCATCACTCTTATTATCACTCTTTGTGTTGCTTTCCTTCAGTGTTGTCTCTCTTCTTGCTGGGAGACGTGATGATGATTGTTATTCAGCTGGGATGATACCCTCCATGGTGAAGAAGGGACACAGGAAGTCTTTAATGGTGACAGAATATGGAGAGATATCAGCTGTTGATATCTTTACTGGAACAACAGGAGCTTACCATCTTGAGTTTATGAACTTGGAGCCCAACTCCTTGTTTCTCCCTGTTCTTCTTCATGCTGACATGGTGTTTTATATTAACTCAGGTACATTATTACTCTTCAGAACTTTCTATTGTTTTCCATAATCTTGGTTTGTTAATTTAGTTAGCCCTGGTTTGGGGTTCGAACTTTCAACTGGAGAGATTAATGCGCGAATCTGACACACACGAGAAAATAGTGCACTGTCCGGATAAGTTACTTTTCATATTTTTTAATAGGTCTCATGACTTTATAAGCTTAAGTCATTGTTTCTTTGTTTATGTGTTAAGTTCACCCAATAATTTCTGATTCTGATTTCAGTATCATTATAGTTTCAGTACCATTATTATAAAAATATTTGATTTTTGTGATGATATAAATGTTTGATCATATGTTGAATGTATAGGAAGTGGGAAGCTTAGCTGGGCAGAAGATGGAAAAGAAATGAAGAGGATGAATATAAGGAAAGGAGATGTGTACAGGCTACATCAAGGCTCAGTTTTCTTTCTGCAAAGTAGCTTGGATTCTGAACGACGGAAGCTGAGGATTTATGCCATCTTTTCAAACACAGATGAAAATATCTATGTACACGACACACTACAGAAACCCTAGTTTCTTTCTTTTTTTTTTTTTTTTTTTTTATGAGATAGTCTGTATTTGTGTGTTTATTTTTGAATTGCAGGAGCCATCAATCGGGGCATACTCTATCATCAGTGATCTGGTCCTTGGCTTTGACAGGAAAGTCCTTCAATCAGCTTTTAAGGTATATATATATATATATCATTAATCCAACAATAGTACTCATTTCTAATATGTTTATATCTCATTTTTTAGAAAAATACTAAAAATTTAGTTCAAATTGGAGGTTTCTGATGATGTAATAGAAGAAATGACAAGTGCAACAAGGCCACCGCCCATAGTGCATGCAGTGCCACAGAAGAAATCAATATTTCAAGAACTCGAAAATAGGCTGCTGAAAACTCTTACTGGCAACAAAGATGATCAATTCTACAGCATCAATGGTGGCAGCAAGAAAACCAAGACATTTAACATTTTCGATGCTGACCCAGATTTTCAAAACTGCAATGGGTGGAGTGTGACCGTAGACAGAGGTGATTTGAAGTCTCTAAGAGGTTCCAATGTTGGTGTTTTCATGGTGAACTTGGCGAAGGTATATATCACATTAATTAGTCTCTCCATACTAACGGGTCAGAGTCGTCTCCAAGACTAATTAAGCATAAAAAGATACGCTCTCCATAATTTTATCGTAGATTTTTCTATTTTTAGTTAGCAGAACCACAAATGTATCACTTCCATTGACTCGTTTTATTTGCAGGGAGCAATGATGGGGCCGCATTGGAATCCAATGGCTACTGAGATAGCAATAGTTTTACATGGGAGAGGGATGGTAAGGGTGGTTTGTTCCGGTAATATAAGTGAAACAGAATGCAAACACACGAGGTTTAGGGTTGAGGAAGGAGATGTTTTTGCTGTACCTAGATTCCATCCTATGGCTCACATGTCTTTCAACAATGATTCCTTTGTCTTTATGGGATTTAGCACATCAACAGGGAGAAATTATCCTCAATTTCTGGCTGGCAAGAGCTCAGTTCTCCAAACATTGAACAAAGAGATATTGGCCTTATCCTTCAATGTAGGCAACACTACAATTGATGAGCTCTTGACCCGGCAGAAGGATGAAATCATATTGGAGTGCACTTCTTGTGCTGAGGAAGAGGAAAGCATAATGAGGGAAGCAATGGAAAGAGAGAGGCAGGAAGAGGAAGCCACGGAGAGAGAAGAAGAAGAAGAAGAACGGAAGAGGAGGGAGGAAGAAGAAGAGGAAAGAGAGAGAAAGGAAGAAGAACGGAAGAGGAGGGAAGAAGAAGAGGAGGAAAGAGAGAGAAAGGAAGAAGAACGAAAGAGAAGGGAAGAAGAAGAGGACGAAAGAGAGAGAAAGGAGGAAGAACGGAAGAGGAGGGAAGAAGAAGAGGACGAAAGAGAGAGAGAGGAAGAAGAAGAGGAGGAAAGAGAGAGGGAGGAAGAAGAACGGAAGAGGAGGGAAGAGGAAGAGGAAAGAGAGAGGGAGGAGGAAGAAAGGAAGAGGACAGAAGAGGAAGAGGAGGAAAGGGAAAGAGAAAGCCAGGAAGAGGAGGTTAGGAAGAGAGAAGAAGAAGAAGAGCGACAACGAAAGGAAGAAGCAGAGAGGGCGAGGGAAGAAAGAAGGGAAAGAGAACAAAAAGAAGCAGAAAGGAAGCAAAAGGCTAGGAAGAGAGAAGAAGAAGAAGAAGAGCGACAACGAGAGGAAGAAGCCGAGAGGGCGAGGAAAGACAGAAGGGAAAGAGAAAAAAAAGAAGCAGAAGGGAAGCAAAAAGAGGAAAAGAGAAGGCGAGAAGAAGCAGCGAGAAGGAAGCGAGAACAGGCCAGGAAAGAAGAAGAAGAAGAAAGGCAAAGAAGACAAAGGCAAGCAGAAGAAGAAGCTAGGAAGGAGAGGGAGAGAGAAGAAGAAGAACATGAAGCAGAACCAGAACCAGAAGAGGATACTAAGACATCAAGAGATCAACCAGAGGAAGTAGGGAAAGAGCGCCAAGGTGGTGGTGGGCAAGCTAGAAGAGCATTAAGAAATTTTGAAAGGTTTAACTAAAGGGTGCCCCTAAGCTGCATTGGACGATCTTGTACATGCAAATAAAAGCTTCCCTCCGCTATATGTTCTGTCTTCAAGCTTTTTATTCCTTCATGTAATAAGCTCTGCAATCTATGGTTGGACATCCTGTGCAGCTTGTAATAAGCTTTAGGTCGGTTTTTTCCTCTTCAGAGATGAGTAGTTCTTTCATGTAAAGTAAGTTTTGAAATCCAAGTTTGCCTCATTTCTGTTTGCACATCAATCCCCTCTTCTCTTATTTTCTGGTGCTTTTGTTTTATCTTCCTGTCAGTGGTCTCTTGGGGTTTGAACTGGTAGAGCAAAAGCACTAGATGGTTTGGATTAAATCTTTCTTGTTTTGAGTTCTTTAGCAGCACAGAGAGTGTACTTTAAAATTCAATAGTTTACCATGCTTCATTATTTCATGCCTCCTAGAGGTTATTTACTTATGAAAGTTGAATGGTTTGGATCATTTGCTGTTAGGACTAATTGCATTACAAGCACAAGGATTTGTCATCTTGGCCTCCAGTTTCTTATCTTCTGGAGGATCAACGCCCATATAACTTTATCAAAGTCTCAATAAACCCTTTGAATAACCTCCATTCCCTAATTCAACTAACCGTGAACCGATAAATCAGTGGAGGAAAATACTGCATATTCCAAGAAAACTAAGCTATGGCTTCACTTTAATGATTCACCTCTCCTAACGAAGGGATACGAATGGACCATAAAACAATAATGGAATAGGAAAGTGAAGGAAAGGGAGCGATCAAAGATGAAACGCTTCGTTAATAAAAAAGAAAGTGATAATCTTGAAAACAAAAAGATGATTTAAGATGCCCATAGGCATTAACGAATGGTTCGCTCGATTAGGTTTCTCAACAAAAAGACAGCTACATGGCTTTTCCTGCCGCCAGAAAAAGAATGTATCAAGATACAAACATATGTGCAAAGTTCAGACAGAAAGTAGACAAGATCAAACATTGTTAGATCTCATTATGTATGAAACAACTACAGTTATGTCATCAAGCTTTCCACCACAGTAGCGGAATCCAGCATCCTGAGCAGCAACTGAAAAAGGTGTTTGCCGGTTTCTATCCAGTGCCCTTTGAAGTGCCAAAACTGCGATCTTCTCAGCTGTTACTTGGGGTCCTAAACCTGCCCCTACTGCATGAATAACAACAGCAGTAACCTCATTGTTATACAAGTTGTCGAATAACCCATCTGTTCCAGCAATAATTACATCACCCGGAGAAACAGGAAATGTGAAAACCTGGGGTCATTGATCAAAAAAAGATAAGTCAGGATATAAGGTGATTGTCAAATCTCAAACTGTAAGTCATTCAACAAAGTTACTGCAGTGGAAAATGCTCCTCAATTTCTCAAATTTAATGCGTACGCAAGTATAAACAAAACTGTAACAAACTTATTCGACCTTTAGGAACACTAGATTTCAAAGATAAGGAAGCTAGAAATAGAACCTTAAGAAATCCTCTAGTCTCTCATGGCACCTCATTAAGAGGAAATCCTCTACTCTGGCCTTTCATGGCAGCTCATTAAGGAGAGCAAGTCAATCAACAGGTTAAATTCAATTCTCTGTTAAGCAGTTATGCATAGATTGTAATTAGGTATCACATGGACAATGATATTTGAGATTAATTTACAGAATAATCCACAGTGTCAGAAGCAATGCAAGATTTCCTTCTATTACAAATCAGAAGCATATGATCAAACATCAAAAGCACAATAACATGTAACAATTTACACACTCACTCAATCCAAAAAGAACTTTACTAACCTGGCCAGAGCTGGGTAGATCGCCCCCATTGCCACTCTCCAGTTGGTATGTAAAATTAAAGTCATGTTGTTGCACTGGGGATTGGAACACAGTGCATCCATCTCTAACCACCATAAATCCATTGTCTCCAAGATTAATAGCATGTATTCCCTGATAAAAGAATAAATCTAGATAAGACTACATAGGGTCAAACAATAAAATTTTATAATCATGTCATATGCACAATGCAAATAATTCAAAGAGCATGCAAAATGCAACCTTGAAGACATTCGTAGATCTTGCTAATTCTCAGACTTTGCTCACAAATTTAGGTAAATTAACAACCCTGGATTGCAGTAACCTATTTTACTAGGGACAACCAAGAGTCAATCATCCAACATAAAGATCCTGCCCTACCAAATAAAAAGGCATTCAGACTTTAATAGCATGGTTTCATGTAACAAGAAAAGCCCTCCACTTTATCCAACAGACACTTGATGATTGTTTTCTGTTGCACATTACAGTGATTATAGTTCAGAATCCGCATTTGCAATGCTAGTGAGAGTGGATTACCAACCTCAACTGCTACTGAAACAGATTGAAGATTTAGGAAGTGCATTCCCCCTCCCACAACTGCAATTAACAAATCTGTGTCAATTGCTAAATAGTAACTTTATACTATTTGAGAAAAACAGCACTTCAATATCACGACCCAAGACAAAGCCACGACCAGTGCATAAATCAAGCATAACTTAATTCATGCAAGCATAAACTATACAAATCTTTGAAAAGAATGCTAGGATTCAACATTCATTATCTCGAAATTGGAGATTTTAACAAAATTCCAATAACAAATAAGGGTCTAAAGATAAACTATTGAGTCTCTACACAATTAACAACATGCAATAATCCAAATATAAGAATAAAACAGAATTCAAGCAAGTCCATAGAATATCAGAAAACAAATAAAGCAAATCATCCAGAAAAAGATTAGACTAAAACCAGGACTAGTAGCAAATATATAATGATTTGAAAAACAGATAACAAACAAAGGAAACATGGTTTGAGCTAATGCTCAGTGAATGATAATTATTTGCACACAACAGAATGAGAACACACAAACTCATGAATAATTTCACAATAAATTTATATTTCCAAGCATTATAATGCTACAAACAGTTGAAATCTATTTAGTTATCCAAACAAAACATTTCTAAGTAAATTTTCAGTTATTGAAATCAACAAAATATTTCAAATTCAATTTTTTTATTGTACGTTAGTCCAGGGTAATAATAGTCTGCATTACCAAAGATTCAAATGATAACCGCATAACTAAATAATAGATAAACAAATACATATCTCCTCATTCACAAATATCAATGCATGATTTCAATACAATTCATAATGAATTTATGATATTTGATAGTAATAATGCAATTCTATTGTTATGATGGTCTATATGAAATGACCTAATTACATATACAGATACAAATAACTTGGCTCAAAATACAGATTTTCAAAATCAAAACTCATCTGGTAAAACATTCATATTATAACTAGAATTCAAATTACAAATGTTTAAATATCAGAAGCAATAATAGTACTAAAAAATTAGATAACAGTTCAAAGTTCAAGAATATCAAAATGTTGGTAATAAATAGATTGTAATTAGAGTAATAACTTAAAAATTATTCATAGTTTACAAATCTCATGACCACAGAATTAGAATAATAGATGTACTTTGAACAAATCAAAGGCCTATTTCATAAATCTAAGAGCTCTAATGCAAAGATTTACACTAATTTAACAGATCAAAGTCAGTTGTAATTAGATAAAGCAATATTTTTGCTAAAAGGAATACTTCAAGAACATTTCAAAATTAGTTTAAATCCTTATTGATAATCATTGATTTATTTAGAATGGATTTTTATGTTCTGAAGTTGTTTAAAAAAACAGTCCATATTTTAAAGAATAATTTTACAAGTATTTGACTAAAAATAGATTTTCAATGAGTTAATATTTTAAAAGCACTTAAGAAACTTTTGTTGCTATCAAAATCAAACTAACTAAGGGAAATCTGTATTTTTATGCTAAGAATTTTAAAGAGGGGTAAAACACATGCTAAATACTATAATTACTACTCACCTGAACTCCAAATACAAATAATCCAAATCCAAGCAAGTCAAAATAAAAGTTAAGTCAAAGCATAGATAATAATCAAATCAACTAGCTCAGGAAAAACTAGAAATTCCTATATAATTGTAAGATAGACAGTTGATTTACTGTAACTATCAACTAGAAAAATCAAGGATCAAGAGTACAACTACACAGAAGTTAAGACAAGTTTGCTTTCAGTGAATCAAAATTTTATGAAAATCTAGTTTATAATGATAAAACAACAGATTTTTCTTTTCAAAAAATAGCTTTTAAATCAAATCTGTTTTCAATAGATAATTATATTGTTATCAACAAATTGATAAGTTGCAAAGAAAGAATACAAGTCTAGTAAGGAAAAGATTGAATAAGAATAATTATATAGTAACAAAATTCGTAATAATTGTATTTAGAATAGGTATCAATTCAATCTCAAAGGCAAGGAAAAGTATTTGTACAAAATTTGGATAGGTGTTGGACAAATGGTAACCAAACATATTAATATAATATGTAGAAACATAGGCAGCCATGTATGGAAAAAGAATGCTCACATACAAGCAATGGACTTTGAACAAGGGTTTTATAATATATATAGCATATTACTAGAGTTGAGGAGTGAACTACTATTGAGAAGACATATACCTGATAGAGTTTTACTCAAAGGATCAAAAGGTAAGCACTGTCTATAGGAAAAAAAAAATGATCAAAATTTAAATACATTGTTTTTTTTGAAGTAAAGGATAAATTGCTTATTTAATATACTGAAATTTAGATTCAAAACATTACTTTTTAAATGGATTAACAATAGTTAGTGTGTGTTTATATATATATATATATATATATAAAGAGTAGAATAATGGACAAAGTAAATATTGATGATAAAATTTCACCTGGATAAGAGCAGAGCCCAAATCACATAGATGTTAAAGCAAGGCAATTTCAATACAAATAGATAAGTACAACAGGTAGACATATGATTTCACATGGTGATAGCTACAGGTTCTCATTAAATTGAGGGTTATGTTCACAAAGAGTAATGTACTGAACATTATTTGAATAGAAAGGTTGAACAAGCATAAATAATACGAATTTTTATCAAGTAAATTGATATCCAAGGTACAATTTTATGACATACCTTGAATGCAAAAACAACATCAATAAAATGACAATTGTTGAAGATACATAAAATAGGTAGTCAATTTGATATGTGCAATATACAAATAAAAGAAAGAAAATTAAATAAAGAAAGAAAACATGGGATGAAAGACAAAGTGGCATGAGGAACAGCTTACCAAGAGTTAAATATAAGGCGCCTTCACAGAATATAGAAGGGTTGTTTGTGATAGAAGGCTCTTTATTTAGAAAACCTAAAGATATAAAAAAAAACGACTTTGTTTTATGTTAAACAGATAAGATTCGGGCCTAGCTGAGTTAAGTTTTTTTTAAGAATGAAAATATTCAATTCAAATAATAAAACAAACTTAATCTTTTTTTTTTTAATATAAAAAGAGTTCATCAGTATTTTATAAAATTTATATATAAAACTATCATTAAAATTTTACTTAGATTGAACCAATTAAAATGATTTTATTTCAAAATTATAGAATATTACATTCAAGTTCTGGAAGAAGCATGTTATCAACAACAACAAATGGACAAAGAACCGACCGATTGTGTCATGCAGCACAATATGTCAATATAAGTACTATATACAACCAGTAAACTCTCTATGCATCCAGAAGAGCTCAATAGATTGTTAGCAAAATGTCATTCATGCTCATCCAGCCAAAACATTCAGTCAAAATGGTAGTATTTAAGGGGGGAAAAAAAAAAAAGGTATTATGGGACGGTTAAAAAGACAGTGGACCTCATTGGTAAGGGCAATGATGCAGGCCGTTGATGAACCCTTAGCTTTTGTGCTCGAATGTGCCTTCTCTAGTACCTTGGCTGGGTTAATTGAACCCACTGGCTCCTCCTGAATCGCACTTACTGAATTAGTCATAAGCTCATGAGCATAAAGTCCTGCATTAATCCCAACATCTGCCCAGCCACCTACTCCATCTGCCACACCAATGGCTTGTTGATCTGCACATATAAAATGAGCATCTTCCCCACCTGTTTCTCACAAGGATTCCCATCAAACGACAGATCACGAGCAGCACAAGCAGCAAATTGCACAGAACCCCAGCTGTGAAGATTTTTCAACAATGACCCAGAAACAAAACTATTCAAACTATTGATCCTCCTTACTGCACCCAAGGAAGGATACCCACAAACCAAACGCGTATTGGGCATTTCACCATTTCTCATTCTCACGCTTGCTTTTAAGCAACTAGCTGGACTCCTATCCGCGAAAAACACACCACTAGGTTTCGAAAGTCCAACCCATTCCCTCAAGTAGTGATTATGTCATCAACATTAAAATCCCCACGACTAAAAACAGCTTTAGAACCAGAGGAAGCCATAGAAACGCACCAAGATAACACCTTTTTGAAAATTGAGTTGGATTAGAAGACAAGGAAGCAAACTTTCTAGCACCTACCGTTGTCCTATATCCTAAATTCAACTTCACAAAAAATCCAGATGGCATTTTACACCCTTAAACCAAAGACCGCAGCTTTCTCAATAATTCTCATCAGGAATCTGAAATGGGAAGAGGAAATTGGGGATTGGTCAAATGGATAGTAAGATTTAAAAGGATAAAACTAAAAGGTTAATGCTTGAGCATCTAAATATAGAAAAGAAGCTAAAAACAGAAACTACAAACGTACCTTTTGAGATTTGTAGAGGAAAAGGTAGACCTTTTTTGAAGCTCCTTATGGATTATTTATCATCTTCGGAGCTTCTTGTGTCTCTCTCCAAATCTTTACGTCTCGGGGGAAATAACGAAGGAATGAAAGTTTCGCTAATTTGAGAAAGGGAAGAAAATATGAGAGTGAAGAAAAATAAGTTTTATATCTTCATTATTTTTTTTTTTTAAAAAAAATATAAGATTTTGAAAGTAATTTTTATAAATTGATAATTTTATTTATGAAAATATTAAAAGTTATTATGAATTATTATTTGAATTGGTATTTAATATAATAAATATTAAGATTATATGTATTAGTATTTAGTTAATGTGAAAATTTTTGTTTGATATTTTTTATTTAATTTTTTTTATTTTTTTAATTTATTTTAATAAGTAAATATTATATAATTTTTTAAATAAAATGCAAAATAGAAAGTATATGAGATAATAATTTTATTTTTTTATTTTTTATCTAAATATGAGGGGAAAAATATTTTTTATTTTTTTATTTTTTTATTAAATATGAGGAAGAAAAATAAAAAATAAAAAATATTTTTTTCTTTATTTTCTTTCTTTCTTGCAGAATTTTCAAAATATAGGGTTAAAGTCCCTGAAATTTTTATTTATGTCCAAATCACAAAAAAAACCATATTTTTTAATCTTTATCTATGGTTTTATTTTAGTTATTGTTTGAAATATTTTAGAATTAAATATTGTTAAATAATTTTTATATTAAAAATCAAAGATTAAATTATTTTATTATTGAATTGACATGTATAATAATTGACTTATTATTATGTTTGAGATACTAATTAAATTAAAAAGATTAAGAATATATGAATTAAGTGGCCCTGGTGGTTATGATTGCAGCAGAGGTGGTGATTGCAATAATGGCCATAATAGTTGTTATGGTGGAAGTGATGGATATGGTGGCCATGGAGGGAGAAGATAGTAATGGTAGAGATAATGATAATTGATAAATAAGTGATCTATTAATGAATGAGATTTTTTTTTTAAAAAAAAAAAAAAAAAAAAGAAAGAGAGAGAGAGATTGTGTCTAATTACTTAATATATTTGTGTGAAGTAAAAAAAGATATATATATTTATCAAATTAAATAGTTTTTAGAATTCAGTGAATAATAAAGAAATACTATTAAATATACTTAAAAATTGAGAGCTTTAAAAAAATATAATTAAATAATTTTTAAAAATTAAATTTTTTTATTTTAAGAGATTAATATAAATTATTAAACACGCTATTTTTTTAAATTAATATTTTTCATAGAGTTAAAGAGGTTGGGATTTCTTATTAAAATTTATTAATATTAATATTATATTAAAATATTTAACATTTAAAATATTTAATATTATTAATATATTAATTTATTAATTTATTTATTAATTAAAATTTAAAATTTATTAATATTAATATTATATTAAAATTTATATTAAATATTAAATATTATTAATATATTAATTTTAATTTATTTATTAATTAAAATTTAAAAATTATTAATATAAATATTAAATTAAAATTTATATTAAATATTAAATATTAAATATTATTAATATATTAATTTTAATTTATTAATATATAATATTATGTTATAATATTTTTATATAATATGTTATATAATATAATTTAATATAATATTAATATAATTTTTATTATTTTATAATTATATTATTATATTATAATATTTTGCAATTTAATAATATAATATAATTATAATTTATATTCTATTTATTATATTCTATTTAATTTATATAATATATAATAATAATTTAATATATAATAATAATATAGTTTATATATATATATATATATGTTGGACTAGGATAGTTAATCCTAAGTTTAGAACTTTTTTTGATTTTGACAAAGGAGATTGGTCATTACTAATATTTTTATTAAGTGTTGATCTTGCAGAAAAATAAGTCTCGCAATCAAGGATTCGCGACTGCGACTCT
>CATIWR010492670.1:0-19197 GCA_949677035.1 Omphalea diandra | reverse complement strand
CTCCCACTGCATGAAAAGAAAGGAACTCCAGCTTCACCAGCAATAGCTCTGGCTAACATAGTCTTCCCAGTACCAGGTGGGCCAACAAGTAAAACACCTTTTGGGAGCTTACCACCTAGACGAGTGAAGCGCTTTTACCAGGGAAAACCAACAATCATCATTTAAAAAGAATTAATCTTTCTGAGAACATATAAAATCGCCATGGTAAATTTCTAGTTATATAGCATTTTATGATGTCAACAGATAAAGCATTTTGACACATAAGACATGTAGAAGGGGTATGAGGGCAATAACTATGAGTGAGACTCAATTATCGACGAAATCACAACCCAAACAAGCTAGAAGGATAAATCCATGATGATATGAAAATTTCAAATTTTAATCTGGAACCAACTGCAATAATGACAATATTAATAATTGCAGTGCTAACCATAAAAAAGGCAGTTGAGACAGTAAATTGTTGAAAATTTCAAATAGGAAATTTAGTTAGTCAAAAACACCAAAGATATTCCATGTTTACAAGCTAATATTTATTCTCTCTATCAAGTATATACCAGCAGCAGCAGGGATTTTCACAACAGATTATAGAGATATAATTATTGAATGGCTAGATGATATAATTATTGAATGGCTAGATTACCTTTGGATCTCGGAGATAATGAACAATTTCTTCCAGCTCTGACTTTGCCTCATCAACACCTTTTACATCACTAAATTTGGTGTTAGATTCCATGCTAGGTTGCACCTCCTCATGTAAACCAAGTCCTGACACATCAAAAAATAGCAAATCAAGGAAAAGACTCATCAGTTTGAGATATAATTGAGTGAAATGAAAGGAATACACGAGGTATCATCAGACTATATTACCTTTACTTATTCCTCTGTCCTCAATAAGTGCTCCTACACCAGAAATCAACAGAAAGGCAAGTGCAATAGTACGAATAGTACGCCAAAGCTGCTCCTTAAAATGCCCTCCTTCTGCAGCCACCATATGAATTGGCGCACCAGCAGTTCCAAGAATACCATCTTTTGCAGGTTTCCCAACATTCTTGAGAGCTGAAAGACCTCCTATGGACTCTTCCTCCCTTGCTGAGTTAGAAATGCCTAAAAATTTTCAAAGCAGCTCTCAATAACTCATGAGCAACAACGAAATGGGACAAGGGAAAGTCAACAAAAACTAAAAATCTAACAACTGAAGGAAGGATTTGTTCCAAATTCAAGCAAAAAATTCTTAACAAAGGCTTTGGTCAAATGAGCACAAAATTCAAAACACTAAATGTACAAACATCCATATTTGTCCTTAGCACCATACTGCCAGTGAAAAATCCTTACATGTTAACCACAAATAGAGAAGCACTACAGCAAGACAGCATTGAATTTTGAAACTCAAAATTCAAGTCAGATGAACAAGTTATTACACCCTTTGGAAAAACAGGAAAGTCCATTGTTGATTTGACATTTCTTTTTGTTTTATCCTATAGCAGATTTATTTTCTCAACAAGAAAATGTTTAACTCAAACTACATAATCACACCCACAAATAGCCTCAAGAGAGAGATGCTCAAGGTATATAATTCAGAGTAGAGAAAATAAACTACAAAATAAAAACATTGGACTAAAGATCCAAGAAAATTATTTAAATGAAACCTGCAACGAATTGTGATAGAATTCCAGTGAACTAAATAGTAGCTTTGGACATGCCAAAAAGGAGATAAGTTATTGACAGTTACGTGTGTTCAATTATGCAAAAATATCTCTTTCCATTATGCAAAATTTTACTAGCCATCATAGATAAGATAACAAAATGCAAACCACTACAAATGCATAGAAGATACAGTTGAACAGAAGTATCAGCAAAGTGCTTTGAAACAAAAATCAGAAAAAGCATTCAGAAGCAGAATAAGTGCATTTCCATGCTCACCTCTCTGCAAGGTCTTGAGCAACTCACTATCATCCAGCCTGTCAACTCTAACTAATGCCTTAACATATTCAGAAAGTGCTGATGGGTTACTATGCAATGATGGTTGACTTTCAAATAATCTTATTACTGCCTCAGGATCGTTTCTGTAATAAAGTTCTTTAAGATGTGCAACTTCACTAGCTTCATCCCCATCACGCACCCTGCGAGCTAAGCTACCAACATAACTTGACCGAAACCTTCTTTCAGCATTTAAAAGCTCATTCTCTGCACCAAAGAAGATAAAAATAAACTTCAAATTTCACTCAAAGCCCTCTCAACTATCACAAAAGAGAATGGTTTAATGACTTGACAGACAGAAACTGATCTTATTTCAGCTCATGTACACATCTTGACCCCTAGCACATAAACTAAGTAAATAAGTGAAATAAAGGCCACCATGAAATGAACACCAAGGTTTCATATTTGAACACAATTTATTATTTTTTCTATTACTTTTACAAATAGGTTTTTAAAAATGTTCTTAACAAAGTTTTGGTATGCATCCATGGTTTGACTGATGTCTACCATAGCCTTACGGTACAGAAGGCTGAACAAAGCCAAACCTTATAAGCTGAATGAAGGTACACAAAAATTTTGACATTATAGATAACATACCTGCACCACCACCAAACTTGCTAACACCAAAGTAATTCCTCATTAACAAACTTTTGCACTGTCTTAATTCTGATTGATGCCCTGACACCTGTTAAAAAATCAAGGAAATTTAACAAAGGCATAAAAGCAAGTACAGCAATGGTGATGTCTATGTGACAAATTTTCTTAATTTCTAATCTTGAGAAAAAGAAATAGAAAAGCAAGGAGTGGGAAGGGAGGACAAGCTTTAAAAGAAAAATAAAAAAAATCAACAAAGAAATTGGCAACTTAATGAAATAAAGTCACTCGGTATCTCCCATAAATGTGTGAGTATAAGTTTAGCAATAGCAGTTATGATATTCCTCTGAGAACATGGCCAGCATAGCAATAGCCATTATGCACACACACAAAACACAATTGAGCACAAATACACAGCTTACATGGAAGCAGTGATCATTGCATTCAAAATCAAAGCATTTAATCTCTTTCACTAGACAAATTATGACCATCAAACACAAAATATAGCTTTGTTCTCAATTAATAGCTCTCATCAAAAGAAATGATACATTACTTTAAGCCTGACAAATCATACCCAGGTCACAACATCACGCCGAAGCACAGTCCAACTGAAAAATAAAAAGGCCTGTAAATCTGACACCAAGGACGACTTCTTTCCTATAGGTACCACCAATCGAAGACGCAACCAAACTATTAAATTTCCGCTTTCTTGTCATCAGCAATTGGGAAAAAGAAAAAGAACAAAACTGCAACGCTTAAACACCTCTATTCAACTATGGATTAACAACAAAAGTATCGGATGATAATTAAAGTTAGGATTCTTGAAATACCTAAATTACAATATTTCGTAAATTAAGGGGAAAAAAGTCAAACTATAAAGAGGCAATAGGAATCAATTAAGCATGTAAAAATGATGTGAGGTAAGGAATTGGAACCGCAACGGACCTGCTTGATAAGATGCCTCCAAGCCATGGCCTGGTTAGAGGTCTGATCTTATCTGCTTCGGTAGCTGCTGGTACTTGGCCGGTGGTGGTGTGGTTGCAAGAAAACGAAGGGAAAGTGATGGATTTGGGATAGGCTATGGTATTTGTTGGGATGGACAGAGGGGAGAACTTGGGCTTAGGGAAATATCTGATGAACTTTTGGGGGTCTGTTTTTTCTTCTTCTTCTTCTTCTTATTATTAAAAATAAAACCCAAACTTGTGCTTAAAATAATAATAATAATAAATATGAAGGCGGTCTATCGTCCGACATCAGTTACATGTGGTTCGCGCTGCGTTCCGAGCGTGCAGATTTTTATTTTTTCTGTAAAATTTTTAGAAATTTTTTTAAAGTGCTTGTCTAATATTTCTCTTTCATATTAAAAATTCTGAAAAGAGAAATTTTAACTTTTAATTATTTTTAAAAATTTACATTTTGAATTTTTCATATTTGTATTATTAAAATTTTATATTTTAATTTTACAGCATTGAGTTGATGAATTTAATTTTCTTTATTTATATTAAATATTTTGAAGATAGCAAAAGAAAACTTGTTCAGAAGTTCGTTAACAACACTTCAACATATAAATTACAACCTATATCATATTATTATAATAACAGCTATATATAAATGAAAGATTATAAACAAAACCTGTAGTGAATGAGAACTTTTCTTTGATCAAGTTTTTTCTATTATATTGAAAAGTAATTTAAAATGTTCGATTTTCTGTCGCATTAACATTCAGCTATCAAAATTATTACCTTAATAGAGCTTTTCAAACATCATGATAGAAGATTTCCCAGTAATAGTATATTCTATAATTTTTTTTAGGGAAAATAAATTTTAATATTTGATGCAGTGAAATATATATATATATATATATATTCATTTTTTGAGCCATTGAATTCCTCAGGGCAATAGGGCTTTTCATGGGCCATATATTCATTTCCAAAGTTGGTGACTATCAACAACAAATAGGGATGGCAGTGGAAGAGGGATTCACCCTCTAACGATTGGGTCAATCATAGCCTTAAAATTATCGATACGATACAACGTGGCTGATATAGCTCATCGCACAATTATGGGCCACCATCAATCATATCCTATAAATTGTCATGATTTTGTAAATAAATATGACATTGTTTCAACTTCCCTATTATATTAATTTAAAATAAAAAATCAATTATATCCTACAATTTTAATTCATAAATATTAATTAACTAATTAATTATAACTAAAAGTGCGGATGATTTAAAATTGTTGATCAATCATATCACAAAATCATCACTCATTTAACGATTTATAGAATGTTGGAATGGAAAAATATTTTACTACGTTTGGTATGCTAAAATAGATTATGCATCAAGTAAATAAGAATAAAGTAACAAAAAATCTTAGTGTCATGTATTGATCCGATACATATACTAAGTGTCATAAAAAATTACTCAATATTGAAATGATTTTTTTTTTTCATAAATTACAGAACTTGAAAGGATTCAAACCCAAAATATTATAATATCATAAATAATACACAATCAACTCGGTCAAAATAAGTGTTTGATAGGAAGTATTATGAGACAGTTCAAAGTAATAACTAAAAATGCAATTTGTGTATAGGTAATGCTTGTAATTTCTACAGAAAAGCAAGAGGATTTTGATGGATGCCTTTCCCTCGGGATTGAAACCATTTTGCATGCCCGTTACAGCAAGCACCTTCTTCTTTTTTCTGCATATAAATGTAACGAACAAGACAAGACAATAATCATTTATAAACTAGTAATTTACTCTACTTTTTCACGAATCTCTCTATTCCACTTTTCACCAATCTGAAGCTGTAGAAATACCAGCAGTCCAATCACTCATATCTAATATGCTTTTTGTCTTTAAACATTAAAAATTTTAAATGAGTAAAATACAAAGTCACTTAGAATTCTATGATACTCAACAAGTATTAATATTTAACTCTATTTATTAATTATTGTTATTTATATATTTTTATATATGATAAATATGTCTTTAATGCTGATATTTAAGAATATTAGAATATATCCATTCAATTCGTCTAATTCTATTATTTTTGCTCCCCAAACTATTTATATCCTGGCTTAACTTTTTATTTTCTTGTTATTATCTTGGATTTTAATAAGCTTCATTTACCCATGGAAAAGTTCTTTTTTTTAAAAAAAAAAAAATCTACTTTCCTTAAGAATAAGAACATGTATGGCTTCAGTCTTGATTCTTGATCATTTATTTCATTATCTAACATATAATTAGAAGTGACAATTCTTTATTCAATTTAAAAGAGATTTGTAATTAGAGTTAAATTTTAATATTTAATCAACAAAATTAGTTTGATATAAAATTATGTAAAATTGATTTGATTTCAATGATTGAAATATTTCAGAATTAGAATAATAATTTTCATTGAAATATTTTTTTAAAACTTGACCTGAAAACTTAATCTGATTTGTTTTTAATTTAAAATTATTCAATTTTAAGTATATAAAAAAAAAGACACAATTTTAAATTATATCGACCAATAGTTGACTTAATTAAACCCACCAACCCATTTGCTACCTATAAATATTAGTTCACCAACAACAGTATTTTTAAGATAGTGAATAGCTAGTCTAAAATCTTTATTAAATTTTAATTGCATCGACATATATTGTATTGTGCAGGTTATTTGATTAACTAAAGAAAAAAAAAAATGATTCATTAGTTTATCTGTTCGTCGAATCACTTGCATTGTTTAACTTCTGCTAGGTTTAAATTTGCAACTTCAAACTTATTATAAAGACGATCTCAGTATCTTGAGTTAGATCTCATTGGTCATTGATTTTTTTTTCCTTTAATTCCATGCATTATTTTTTGGGTGTGTGTTTGTGTAAGTAGGTTATCACATTCACATAAATAGTTGTGAAAAGTGTTTTCTTTGAATATTTACCCATTAATCCTTGTAATATATATATTTTAAGTCCAATATTATTTACAATAGTTTTTAAATATACATTAATAATTTTATTTTGAATTAGTTACTATTAAAATTTTTTTAATATTGAATTAGTTTTTTTTAGATATGGTTATTGATAAAATTAGGCATCAAAATAAAAAAAAAAAATATGTGATATGCATTGTTGCATACAATTTTTTAATTTAATAGGTACAAAAATAATCTCTATCTATAAGTAGCAAAAAAAAAAGTCAAAATTGCATATTGCAATAAATTTTATGTAATATTTTTACACTTTTACGTAAAGTCATTGTCTTTATGTAGCTAAAAATAAAGCTACAAATATTTTATAATTTATATATAAATATTGATAAAGTTACATATTAAGATGAAAATTATTTAAAAGATATATATTACAATGAATAATATATGAGTTATTTTCAACAAACATATAAAATAATAATTTCTAGAATTAAGCAGTAAATATATAAAAAATGACATATTGCAATGAGTGTTATATAACATATTCGCATTTTATATCTAAATTCTAGATCTCATTATGTTTTATATAAAAAGTGACATATATTTAATAATTTTTTAAGTATTAGATTGATAAAGCTATCAATTGATATAAAAATAATTTAAAATAATTTATTGTAAATAATAATATATAATTTTTTTAATTTAATATGTAAATAAATAATCTCTAGATGTAACTAATAAATATATATATATAATTATATATTGCAATAGATCTTATGTAATGATATTATATTGTATATGCAAATTCTATCTCTTTATATAATAAAAAAAATGATACATATTTGATGAATTTTAAACATTAGATCGATATATTAACATGAAAATAATTCAAAATTACATATTGTAATTAATAATATGTAAAATTTTTAATTAAATATATGAATAATTAATCTTTAAATGTAACTAGTAATTAACTAGTAATTGAGGTATATATATATATATATATATATATATATATATATAGAGAGAGAGAGAGAGAGAGAGAGAGAGAGAGAGATTTTATGTAATATTTTCAAATTTTATATGTAAATTCTACATCTCTTTATATAATATAAAAACTTTATTCTTATAAGTCTAGTATTATGTTACAGTAGTTTTTAAATATACATTAATAAATTTATTTCAAGTTAGATACTAGTAGAAAATCATATATTGAATTAGTTTTCTATAAATGGGTATTGATAAAATTAGACATCAAAATAAAAAAAATATATGAAATATGTATATTTGTTGTATGCAAATTTTTTAATATAATATGTACAAGAAATAATCTCTATACACAAGTAGCAAAAAAAAATCAAAATTACAGATTATAATAAATTTTATGTAATATTTTCACACTTTTATCTATAATAAATATATGCTTATGTAACATATAAAAAAAAGAGTTACAAGTATTTGATGATTTTTATATAAGTATTGATAAAGTTATATATTAAGGTGAAAATCATTTAAAATATATATTATAATAAATGATATATAAAATTTTTAATTCAATATGTAAAATAAATAATCTCTAGACTTAAGTAGTAAATATATAAAAATTACGTATTGTAATGTGCAGCATGTTCACACTTTTTATGTAAATTCTACACCTCATTATGTAATATAAAAAAAGTAATATATATTTAATAATTTTTATTAGATATTAGCTTGATAAAGCTATATATTGATCTGAAAATAATTCAAAGATATTTATCGTAATTAACAATATATAATTTTTAACTTAATTTGTATATAAATAATATAAAACTAGGATACATATAAAAAATTGTGTATTGTAATGGATCTCATATAATAGTATTAAACCATGTATGCAAATTCTATATCTCTTTATGTAATATAAAAATATAATTACTGATTTTTTACATATTAGATCAATGAAATTATATACTAATATGAAAATAATTCAAAGTTACATATTATAATTAATAATATATAAAATTTTAATTAATTATATAAATTAGGAATATATATATATATATATATATAAAGAATTTCATGTAACATTTTCATATTCTATACGTAGATTCTAAACATTTTTATGTAATATAATAAACTACATATATTTAATGGTTTTTCACATATCATATTAATAAAGTTATATATGAAGATGGAAATAATTTAAAATTTTATATTCTAATGAATAATATGTAATCAATCTAATATATAAAAGTATCAATAGTGAATATAAATAAATAATTCAATATATGAACGCCTATCAATAAAAACTCAAATATTTTCATTTTTCTGACTCAAACCTCATAAATATCATATATGATTCAAAATTGATAAAATTTGTGTTCATCAATTATCAAAATTAAGATCTCAAATTGATTTCATAAAATAATGTAGACTCCATATATTATCTATGAAATCAATCACCAACATCTCTATGCAACATATATATCATCATATTGGGCTAAATTGAGACTTTAATTTTAAATTAATAATATTGATATAAGTTTGATCAATCTAAGGTAATATCTGTTATTCCATATGATTTAAGAAAAACAAAAAAAGTTTGAGTTTTTTTTTTTTTTTATCAATAAGCCATACATAAAAATTAAAATATATATTTCAACTTGACAACTTTATATGACCTTGATAACTTTATATGACATTTTCGAGTCATATCACGTTTTTGTAATTTACATTTTCTTGGAATATAATGAAAGTATTTTGTATTTTTTTAATTTTTAAAAATCGTTTGTTAGAAAATAGTTTAACAATTTCTAAATTTGAAGATATTTTAAAAATATACATTGAAAATTCAAATAAAATTGAACATGCTATTATAAATTTTATCTATGATATCTGTATTAGAGCCTATTGGTTTAGTAATGGCGATTGACAATGAGTTATTAGGTATCTCAATCACGTTCAAGAGTAAGAAATCAGTAAACTATAGTTAGTAAAGAGCAATTATTAAACATAAAATGTTTAGTAATTTAACAAATGAAACTGAAATCATATTACTCCCTTTGTTCCAAATTAAATGTCGTTTTAGAGAGAAATTTTTATTCCATAATACTTGACATTTTACAATTATCAATGAATATTAATTAATTTTTTTCAACTCTACACTTTATCTCTTTTATAATAATTATTTCTTTTAGAGTGCACAATAATTTATAAAAATAATTAATTGAGAGTAACATAGTCCTTTTTTTTTTATATATAACAATACCTATTAAATATAATCTTTAATATATGTGTAAAAAACTTAAATGACATTTATTAAAAAATAGAGGGAGTATACAATAATAAAAAGATAATTATTTTTATATTTTAATAAATTTTATATAAATAGTAAATAGTGATAAATATAAGGATAATATTGATAAAACAAATTTAAATATTAGCTTTAATATTTCAAATGCTAGAATAACTAGTTTTTGGCGTCAATTATATATTCTAAAGGTTGAACACTAACTTTAAATTGAAGCATTGAATGCCAACATTTGTCAAACACTCATTTTCAGTGTTTAAATACTTAATTGCTAAATAAAGATAAACAAATGTTAAACCAAACAGTCACTTAGTATTTAGGCTAAAACTTTGTTTTTTTACATTTCACATTTAATATAAAAAATTCAATAAATATTACTACAATAATAAATTATAATAGTTAATTATCTATCATAATAAGTTAAATAATTGAATACCTATAATAGCAGGTTATGATAATTATTTAATTATATAGCCATATAATAATAAATTTATTATATGGTTAAAAAAAAAAAGAAATTAATATACTTAAGTATAAGACGACCAAAACTGAAAAGGAAGAATATTCAAAACCCGAGGAAAAACTGTAGACCAGTATTTGGTGTCCATACAAGACATAAGAACATGAGCGTTTGCACATAAATATTTGGCCGTTCAACCAAGAAAAAGAAGAAAGAAAGAATATCACATCAGGTTAAACTCGCCATGGTGCTTGGTTATGGTTTTGCTGCCCATAATTTGATGAAGAACTTAGGGGACCTAGGCCAGCAATATTAAGAAACTCTTTATGGGAAAATGCTTTAAGACCCAAGAAATCTCTTGTCAACCCATCATTTTGGCCACTACGTCCATGGCCTCGGCCACCACCACCAGGTGGAGGAGGGGCAGTAGCAATAGTAGTTGAAGGTCTAACTTCTTGATCACTTCTGCTGCTGAACTGGGATTCTGTCGATTTTGAGATAGTTTCTTGAAAATTATTATTACTATTATTACCATTTCTTTTTGGGTTTTGATGATGATTTAATAATATTCCATTGAAATCTTCGTCAAAAGATGGTGACCCATCAAACCTGGTTGCAGAAGACAAACAACTCATCATATCATGGACAAGAGAAGAAGAAGATCCTCCTCCAGCTGCACCCATATGGTCTACAATAGTAGCAGCAGCTTTATTCCCAAATGATGTCAAGCCATGACCAAACCCACCTCTTATGTCTTCACGTGAGGACAAACCAACTCCACAACCAGTTGCAGATGTGGAACTGAGCCCAGTTGTGGTGGTGGCTTCAGACATGTGATGAGCTTCGTGGGTCCTGATGAACATGGCGGTAGCAGGAGATGGAGAAGGCTTATTGCTCATAGTCACACCCATTTGCGCTGCTTTTTGCAGTAGTGCAGTTGCAGACATGTGAGGAGCAGTTGTAGGGTGATGGAATGGAGGAAGTTTAAGACTACGGTTATTAAGGATAGGGTTTTCTTCGTGTTGTAGAAATGACTGCTGATGATCTGATGAGAATAATTGTGGTGGACCTGGACAAGCTTCTTCGCCTATTGGTGGGCAGGCTAACCATGGTGGGACATTGTTATCTGCAGCTCTTGGATTAAAAAGATGGTGATTTTCTTGCTCTCTTTTGACTGATAGGGCTTGCAAATTGATCATAGGGGAAGAGGAACTAATATGCAGTTGTTGCTGTTGTTGTTGTTGTTGTTGTTGATGAGATGATGCTGAGAGAAGCGGGTTTAACGTCATGGCTCTTGCGCTCTCTTCTGCTAAAGCATCACAGAATGCTCTGTGTGTGATGAAACTGTCTCTTCTGTAACCAGTAAAACCAGCAGATAAAAACAAAAATGTATACCATCAATATAGTTATGTATCTCGCTTTTTTTTTCCTCTCTTTCTTGTGTCAATTTTTTGTATTTTCTCTTTTTTTTCCATCCCCAATACGGACATTTATGGCAGATGTAACCATTTTTCTTATATACGGTAGTAATTAGTTAATTAAGTAACTAGTGAAAGGAAGGCAAGAAAATTTCTGAACTTGGTTCTTGAATTTGGAAATGATGGATTGGTCTTACCTAGAGAAAAGGGTTCCACAATCACATCTATACTCTCTAGTGCCACAAATCTTGGAGTGTGCTTTCCAGTCTGATTGAACAGCATAACGTTTTGAGCACTTTTCACACTTCCACTTCTTCTCACCGTGCTTTCTGAAAAAGTGCTTCTTGATCCCTGTAAGGTCCCCTAGAGCTCTTGATGGGTCATGGTGCACACATGTAGCTTCTGGGCACACATATACCTTCTTCCTCGCATCTTTGTTTGTTCTTTGCTTTAATTTCCATGGCAGGTTGTGCCCTCTTCTGTGGAGCTGAAGGTTCTGCTCTCTTTGAAATCCCTTGTTACAGATCTCACATGTAAATCTACTGGTTGCCATTAGACTTTTGGGAGACAAAGCTATCACTTCTGCTTCCGGGTCTGCTTCAAAATCCAATAAAAATCAAAACCCAGATAATATAATTAGTTAAAATTAAGTGAGAATGGAGAATAGACCAATTCTTCAGCAAAGGCAGGAGTCTTTAAGTTGTGTGAGTTTTAACCTGGGTTGCCTGGAAGACTTCTCTTCTTCTTTCCTGGTGGTGGATTTGTTGAAGTAAAGGACTGTTGTGAGTGCAAAGTGCCAGAGTCAATCCTGCTACCTGAAGAAGCACTTATTTCACCAGATGCAGAGGTCAAATTGGGTATGTTCTCATCCATTATCGAGCCTTTCAGTATCTTCTCAATATATTAAATTATATGTCTTTGTAGAGGATGATACTAACTACAAGATGCATTAACATTCATAAGAGCCACACACACACACACACACACACACACACACATATATATATAAGCATTTTTTCACATCTGGGGGAAAGTGTCCTAGGATCTGAGGGAAAACCCTAATTAGTAAGGCTAACAAAAATGAAAAGTGATAAAGCTAAGCAAGGAAGCTGAATTCGTATAACTTCCCTCCATTTCCTCATCAGCCTTAATATTAATGTGTAAATTACGAAAGAATTTTGAAAAAACTAAGGAGGCTCAAGAAGAAATAAAGATAACTGCTAGCTAGTTGCAAATATCAAGAAAAGATTCAACAAACGCCATACAAGAATATGTAAAAATGAAATGGAATCTGATGAATCCTACGCGATAAAAGTAAGTTCAAAAAAAAAAAAAGAGGGGGAGAGAGAGGGAGAGAGAGAGAGAGATGTGGATGAGATCAGGGATTCCTTTGAAGCCATCCATACAAAACCACAACCGAAGCCAACAACAGGGTCCGCTCTGACGTGCACTTTCTGTCTTTTCCTTTGTTTTCTTTCTAGTCCTAGAAAACAATTTCTTGTATAATTGTATTCTGAGCATCTCCTTTATCCAAAATAATTTCCATGAATAGTTCTAAAAACATTGGTTTACTGTTTAATACATCTGACCGTAAAAATTTGAAATCTTTATTAGAAAGTTTCATGTTTTAAATATTTTCAATTCAGTAATACTAAAGTTTGTTTCCAAGCTGGAAAGATTCTGAATCGAATTATAATCAGAACTAAATTAATAAAATAAAGGTAAATTGTGTTTTAATTACATCAATGAATATAATTATGAGGATAAAAGGAAAAAGGCTGCACTCATTGACTATGTAGCTGATTCAACTAAAAATATAACCTTAATTTACTCACACCATCACCTTTCCCTACCCATGAAATGTTGAATACAAAAGTATTGAAGTAAAAAGAAGGAGGGAGCTTTTTAAACACTAAAAACAAGTTCACATATATAGCCTAGAAAGAGAGAGATGTGATAAAGAAGTTTGATTATTAATTATTATAGGCTTTTTAATTAACATGGTGGATAAAAAGAGTTAAAAAGTAAACCCTCTTTCTTTTCTGTGTGCACTTACACAAGCATGTATATGATTGGTTCAGTATTGAATTTCAGCAGACATGCTCTTGGGAATAGTTTCTATATAGTTGTTTATACAGTTCCTCATACATACTAATATTTCATTAGTTCTTGAATTTTATAATTGATATTAATGTAATAGCAGCTTTATTTTTTCATTAACAAATGTTGCAAAGATTAAAAGGGTGTGTGCATATATATATATATATATATAATCACATTAGGTCGGTCCCAATGGTACCCCAACCATCACCGCTTGGACAAAGTGGGTCATTTGGCAATACGGATAAGGGGATGTCGGTTTTGGATTTCATGTTTTTTTCCCCCTCTTTTCCAACTCAAAGAAACCCAAAAGAATCCTAAGCAATAATGTCAATAATTCTGATTTTTTTTTTCGAACATTTTTGCAAGTTTTGTACTTGTAAATACTGTATGTCCCATCTAACATATTTGAATTTGATGCATTTAATATAGGAAATAAAGTTAACATTCCTTTGATAGAAATTGAAAGAATTCATCATATCAAATTAAGACTGTCCTTTTTGAAGAAAAATGAAGAGCATATATTGTTCATCATTTTGGTGCACTTAAGAGAAGTAATATCCCAGTTGATCAATTTATTGCTCATCATGATTAACATAACCCTAACTAATCAAGAATACAAAACAATGAAGGCGCATTGAGCCATTGATGCCGCCTCTTATTTTTCCAATATTAACAGTAGTTAAGTAGCCAGAATAGATCTTGTATTAATAAATGATGAGGTCTATCAGCTTGGTTTGAACTACTAACCTAGATTGCTACTTTGTATTTAAGCAATAAGTATGCAAGGATGACATACCTTAGGCATGGATAAACAGCTAGCTACTATAGTCTATAGACATTATTTTAACCCTTATAATTCTCTTCCAAGATTACGAATTTACACCAAGTCCAAGAATATTTGGTGATTACTGCATCGTGGCCTCGTCCCCTGCCGTCACAGGAAAACCACTTGTCCAGCTATATGCAATAATAGAGTGTACTTTGGAGATACACTGTCGATATGTTAGTTTCATGTTCTTGCTAGGCTTTTGTCTACCTTCAAAGTTCACACTCACACTCACTTCGATATTTATATATTATACATATAAATGAGGATCAAAAGTATTGTTTCATTTGTCATTTTCAGCTTTGCAATTGTTTATTGTTACATTCTTTTCTAAAATATTTCCTCCACTCACTGTACATGCTCCACCCAGCTATAGCTTCACCTTTTCCCTTATTTTTCTTACTACTTTACTCCTTTGAAAGCAACTTCACGGGCCATTTCTAACTTACAAATCGTTGCTTAATCAGAGATCTAATAAAGGCAGGCATGGACGGCCGAATTTTAATAAAGTTTTGAAAAGTGGTTTAATATAATAATGCTTGATTGTGATTTTGAAAGATAGTTCCGAACTCCTTTTTGTTCTTTTATTATTCTTTTTCATATCTGAAAATATTTTAAAGAAAGAAAACTGTTAGGATTGAAATCTACAATCTCTTACATTATAAAACGTCATTCATCAATCTATTAGCGTATCGCTATGTCTTGAATATATGATTCTTGATTTTCTTTCTTTTCTTGTTTAATTAATTTTAGAATTATGAAGAGTTTCGCTTAAGATTCGTCATGATATGATATGAAATGATAATCCTTATGTTGGGTAGTCTCATAGATTTAGTGTATCTTTGATATTGTGGACAAATTATGTTTTGACATTTTGTAAATTGCTTTTATAACATTAAAAGCCGTAGTTTTTTTTTAAAAAAAGAAATCAAACTTTGAGTTAATTATATATAGATACATGCCCAACTTATTACTTTAACTTTCAAACCTAATAAAAACTGAAAATCATAACAATATAAACCATAATATTTCAATCACTTTCAATAGAGAACTCCAACTTTTTAAAACACCATCAATTCAAAGATTTTATCAATTTTACTAAATTTTAACATAATAAAAAATACATTTCAAAGATTAATCAGTTATAAGTTTTATAAAAAAATAAATGAAATAACGAAGTCACCATTAAAAATTAAACAATATATTAAAATAAATAAGAATTGAATAAAATTTTCTTTCTTTATTTAATATTCAGTTTATTTTATTAAAGGTTAACATAATCCATTCGGATTTATAATTGGGTTTATTTTTAATCAAAATATTTAATAAAATTTTGATATTCTATAAAATAGTCGAATCTAGTTTTATGATTGTTGGATCTATGGAAAGATAAGCCTTCTTATATTGTTTTTAAATTTTGATTTGGTATAATGCACATAATTCCTTGTATTTAATATTTTTGTTTTTCTTTATTTATTATATTTTGATTAATTTCTAATATTTTTTCATCCTTTTATTTATTTTTTTAAATCTATCACTATTCAATACTTGATATGTGTTTCAATAAAAAGATCTTAAAATTTATATATTTGATCTTATTAAATTTATCGAAATTGATAAATATCTAAAATGCTAGTGTGTTGAATTATTGAAGTTTATATTGAAAATATTTAAAGATTGAAGTTTTTATATAATGATTTACAGTTTTAAGGTTTGTTTTGCAAAGTTGGGATTTATATTGCCACAATTTTTAGTTTGGAACACGTATCAGAAGTTGAGTAAAACTTTACGATTTTTTTTTTTTGGTAGTTAACTCAATTTTTTTTGGCTTCTAAAAATTACAGTTTGGCATAATTAAACAATGAAAATTAATACCGAACACGAATTGTAATTACACCTCTAAACTTAATGCAAAATGAAAACTAAGAAAAATAATTGGTTTTTAAAAAATGGAGAAAATCGTTTTGACATACAGTTGTTTGTATCCTAAGGTTAGAGATAAACGTTGCAAGTACCGAATATAGTTTCTTAGGCCTTTTGATTTTGTGCCAAGAAAAGAAAATTCATTTTACTGGATAACTCGATTCAACTGCAAAGCAATGAACTCATTTGTTAGTTCAAGGTAGCCACCTGTGAAGTTGCATGTTGGAGCTTCATAATAACGATAATAGCTAAATAATTCCCTTTGCAATGGAATAAGCAAGAAGTAATTAATTAATAGCTCTACTATATATTCTAATAATAAGGAAAAGAACAAAATTCAAGACCATAACATAAAGAAGATACAGAATTAATAATAGATGTTATAGTTTAATACTTAACTACTTTTTAAGAGCAGGGACTTATCATGATCGCAATTAATATTAGTTTTCTTAGGCTAGGGTTTTTGTAGTGGGTGAGTTGAAATGGTCATTGACATTATTCCAAATCCTCCTTTTGATAAATATACACTGAAAAAGATTGGAATCATAAATAAAAGCAAGGCAATTACAAGCAAAGTGGAGATTTGAGAATCATAGAAATGTGGTTTGCACTAATTAATCTTTCATGTTAGAGGCAATCTTCAAATGCATGATTTAATCTGAAAGTGATTGGTCTTTGTTATGTTTGGCGGTATCATCATATCAAAGCATAAATTTGTTGGGGACCAATTAATGTATATCTCTCTCTTCCGGTGAAAATTTTTCCATGCCAGATTGTTGCGGATGGGACCAACAATCAGCTAATTATAATGGTAGAAAGAAGTTCGTAGACATGCACTTGATTTTGGGGTAACTTTGACATTTCTTTATGGATATTTACACCTATAAATAAATCTCATATCAAATATGCTTCATAATTAATATTTCATTTAGTATATTTTCTTTGTAAATCTCATATATATTGACTTAAATATCAAAGTGGCAGCTCGGAAACAGTCTTGGATTGCTCTCAAACTTTATTGATCACAGATATCCACAATTTCGGCCAGAAATTTATCAACCTTAATTATTTGATGAAAAATATTTTTTTCTGAAAATATTTTTTTTATGTTTTGGAGGCATCATAAATTATACTAGTGATAACCTCCTTTTTTATTTTTTATTTTCTTTAATAAAATGGGTCATTATATCTTATTTTATTAGTTTTTATTTATTTTATCTCTTTTTTAGAGTTTTTATTTTCGGTTTCTTATGGGTCATTATATCTTATTTTATTAGTTTTTATTTATTTTATCTCTTTTTTAGAGTTTTTATTTTTGGTTTCTTATTATTTCTTTCTTTATGTGAATTTTTATTTCTTCTTTTGAGAATTCTAATTTATTGATTGTTTAGTAGTATAAGATAATACATTATTAAATAAAATCTTTTAGATCTGTTTTGGGTATTATATAAATTTTAATCTATATCATGTTATAATATTATATTTAGTGTGAATTTTTATAATTGATAAAGATACGAAATTATGAAACAAGATACATAGTAAAAATACAATAATGATTTCAGAGTTGAAACAATACAGTGTTTTTACTATTATTGAGGATCAATTTTCAAATTGATACTTTATATATCACATGAAATTTTTTTTCTATGGATGTCTTATGTTTATTTATAAATAAAAATATATAATTTATAACAAGATTAAATCTATAAAATTATGAAAACTATTGTTATTGATCAATTATAATTTAAAAATTAATGATAAAAAATATGATTAACGTAAAATTTTAAATAAAATCATATTAAATTTCAATAAAAGTTCACGTAATCCACAAATTAACGACTTGTCACATCATCATCGTATGTATTAATTTAAAGAAACTAAATACAAGAATATATTTATAAATGAATTGTCATTATTAAAAAAAAAGAAGAGTTGCATATCTATATTGAGATCTTTCATTTGGATGATTGATTACTGTCATATAAACACAGCAGTTAACAAGAAAACTAACAAAAAATACAGGATATATATGTACCTAAAACCAAACGTTGGCTGCTAACAATTTGTGATGATTGATAACAAAGTTGGATTACATGAGAAAAGAATAATTCAGCTGAAAACTGAAAAAAAAAAAAAAAAACCAATCTGAACTTACCTCAGTTGAGACATTTTTCGCATCAAATTTATTTAATTATTTTAAATTCTTAAAATTAAATTTCATATGATTTAATGTTAGTGAGTTAATTAAGCTAATTAAACTTATATATATATATATATATATATATATATATATATATATATATAAAGGGGAGAATTTTCAATAGATATGTATTCATAGGTAATTACTATTTTTATATCTGAATAATAAATATTTATAATTTTCAGTATAAATATTAATTATAAATTAAAATAATATAAACCATTATATTATTAATCTCATAATTAAAAGTACATCATAAATAGGTAAAAATTGCAATGACCACTGCAACATCATATATATATATATATATATGTGTGTGTGTGTGTGTGTGTGTGTTGGGGGGTGGAGTCAGAGGGAATGCTGGATATGAGCATGTTGATAAGATAAGACATGCTTTTCTAATGATGACAGTATTTAATAAACTAGGCTCAATTATTACAGGAAAACTTATTAATTCAACTGAAAATGACATCAATTTTAGTTCCTTC
>CATIWR010492613.1:0-24444 GCA_949677035.1 Omphalea diandra | reverse complement strand
GCTATCAATGCTGAAAGAGAGTTCTCAGCTATGCTCCAAGTTATTGGAATTCATCAAAGGGAAAGCAGGCCAACTTCCAGAAACTAAGCAGAGTGTAGAGCTTATAAGAAATGGTTTAGATGGGCAATTTGTTGTTGAAGCTTATGTAAAAGTTCAGGGCTTTAAGTGTGGAACTGATAGCCTAACAAGGAGTTTGCAGACAGTATCTTCTTTGCTGGAGGAGAAGTCTAGTCCAGTTGCTTCAAAATTTGGGTTGCCACACGCTGATGCAGATGGTTCAGGGAAACTAAATCATCCAACTCCAGAGGTGGGCTGCTATCTGAATCAATGCTAAGTACTCAATTTATTGATATAGTTTGTTCTTGGATACTAGTTAACTGGTTGTAAATGTATTTTCCATTGCTAGTTATATTATTGATTTTTTCTTCCATCTGTGTAGGAAACGTTAAAATTTGAGCTTAGAGCAGAAACTTTGCTTACAAGTCTGTTAAGAGAGAAACTGTACACTAAAGAGTTGGAAGTTGAGCAGTTGCAGGCTGAACTGGCAGCAGCACTGAGAGGTAATGACATCCTTCGGTGTGAAGTGCAGAATGCAATGGACAACCTTTCCTGTGCCAGCCACAAGTTGAAAGATTCTGAACTTCAGGTAATGCACTTCTATTTCAAAACTGTGACCAATGATGTTTGCTTTTGCATCTTTATACATGTGATGTCTATGTTGCTTATGCATCTTGTATGCGTGTGAAATCATTATTTATAATTTTCAATTACTTGATGGTGTTTTAGTTGATGGACCATACAGGTGAGTAGCTTAGCATATAGATAAGCAAGTGGTTTAAATAAGGGAACTACCGTACAAGAAGTCATAACTCATTATACCTGATAGCTTGATGGTCAAGTATATTCATTATATCTGATTTAATTTGCTTCTATTTAAGCATTTGTGGTTGATGTTTGGTGGGGCTGTTCCCACCCTTTTCAAAAGCCTCCTATTTTTTTTTTTCTTTTTCAAAATGACAAAATTTCTCAATAAAATTTGCAGCACCAATTACTTCTCAAAAAGAAAAAAGAAAGTTGTTGCACTAACACTTCAGTTCCCTTGCTAACTTTAAACTAGTTTGTTTCATCTATGTTTCAGATGCAGAAGAAGGATGAGAATATAAGTCAGCTCCAAAGCAACCTCCAAGAATCTATGAAGGAACTTGCAATAATAAGAGGTATCCTACCCAAAGTTTCAGAGGAGAGAGATTTGATGTGGGAGGAAGTGAAGCAGTACAATGAGAAGAATATGCTTTTAAATTCAGAGGTAAGCATCTTGAAGAAGAAGATAGAAGCTCTTGATGAAGACATACTTCTCAAGGAAGGTCAAATTACAATCCTGAAAGATACTTTAGGCACCAGACCCATTGACCTTCTTGCCAGCCCTGATTATACGCAAGAATTCTTGCTAAAATGATTATTAGTGAGCTGAGCTTTTTGGTAGGACATGTAAACTTTTGTTTATAGTCTAATACTTTGAAATTGTGTTTTTGATGTTTTTATATGCTCTTCACCGTCTAAAGGAAGACCTTCAATAACCATGACTTTGCTCTTATGGTTATGTGTATTTTTTTTTTCTGCTGTCAAAGAAATATATAAATTAACTTAAGAAAATAATTAAATTATTTTTATAAATAATTAAAAATGTCTAAAATTTTAAAAGTATTATAGTTTTAGTCAACAACTATATTTTTTTTTGCAAAAGCAACATCAAATGTACTGTTAGGAAGGAACGAGATGCTAATCTTGATGTATAATTTTTTTTTTTTGGTTAAAAAAACAAAAGAATTAGACAATTGCCAGCAGTTTTAAAGAATTTTGAATTTGACATGGTCTAACCTGACTATAAAGTCACCTCATTTTTTTGTTTGGATTTGATTAAAAAAAAAAAAGAGAGAAAGAAGTGACATAAGTTTTTTAAAAAAAAATCAGTGAATCGCTTGAACTTATAAAAGCAGAAAATATGAGGCAGTGATGATAAGAAGAGATTCCCATCACTTTCAGCTGTGGAAAATTCATCTTTTAACTGTTGCAGATAGTGATGATACATAAAAAATGCATCACTTTTTCAAAGATGGAACATAATAACTGATTAGATTCCTAGTGTGGCTATGGAAGGTAGCTGTATGAAAACGAAATATTTGACCTTCCACATGTATTAGCCAAATTTTAAATTTAAATGGAAGTTTCATACTATGTTTTTTTTTTCTTCTCTACTGTAGAGATGAATTTGACACGAAAGGTTTGACTTCTTAGTTACTCAGATTATGTGATATAATACAACTTCTCCAAATTATTTTCAAAATTTCTGCCTGTAAATAAAATACTTTTTGTGCAACTTTTTTGCACATTCATAGTGTCCGGAAGATGATAATTCTTTTTGGTTAAGTTTTGTAGGTTTGATTGAAAGAGAGGGGATATAATAGAAAAAAAAATATATTTTATTTCCATTGTGGTGAAATTTTTAATTTTTATTTTCAAATTTACCTATCAATAGATAAATTTGAGACTTTTTTGTTCTATTTTATGATGGATTTTTTTACTATTATATTTATTCTTTTAATTTAAAAATTTTATTGTGATTGTTCAGTTTTTTGTTTATGTATTTGAAAAATAATTCAAGAAATGTAAGTCTTAATGTTTACTTAGATTCGTATTTAAAAATTATCAAATTAGATTTATAGAAAGACAATATGTCACGAACGAGGTCAATTATATAATAATAGTGAAACACTTAAAAAAATTATTCTCTCTCTTAAATATATGGGATCTATTATTCATATTTATGGATGGAACTCATATATTTGTACCTAGAAAGAGCATTATTTTCAAATATTTCAAAATTACTGAGTAATTTTTCCCTTGAAAAGTGACTAAAACTATTGCAAGTCGAGTGTAATGTAATCTAGGACTCCGTCAATTCAATTTGACATCTTAAAATTATATCAATCTATTCAGTTTTTTTTAAATATGAGCTTTTTACATTGTAAAATTTTGTATATTTATATTTTATATTTTCAATTAATGAAAATCATTTTACAAGAAGAGCAGAAATGTAGTTTTACATTTATTATTCTTTAGTACAAGTTCACATTTTTATGATTATTCTTTTTTTTATTTCTTTATTTTCATCCAATTAGTGGTTGCCACAGGTTTTTTACTTTATGAAAATTTGTTAAAATCCAAGAAATTCTTGAATGAAAAAGGTTTTGTAATTTTGAGAATGAAATGATAACAATTTTTCGTATAAGATCAATTTTGCAAGTAATAGTACAATAGGTTATCGTACAAATAAAATTAATTTATTGACCATTTTGAGTCTAATTGAAATATTTGGAATAGCCATCTCCATTGCCATCCCTTGAATGAAAATTGCACTTATAGGATGAAATTAATTGAGATGCTTACCTCGTCACAAATCACAAATCATTTATTACCATTCACTGGTCAATTGAATTACCAGATGGTATTAATTAAGGAGTCCAAAGTACTTCCCTAACTAAAAACAACTACTTCATGCAGCCATCTGCCATTGGGGATAGTACTGAGAACTGAACACTAACACTTGCATGCATATAGTCTCTCACTTTTATAATAAGACTAAAGCAGTCCTACAAATTAATACTTGCATATCAATACAGTATCATGCGAGCCCTCATTCATTAAAAAATAAAAACAATTAACTTATTTACAGCTTAGAAACCATAAAAAAGTGGAGTGAAAAAAGAAGAAGAAAATTAAAAATCTCAATAAAAAGTGTAGGGAAAAAGAAAAACCTCAAACCACAAGAGTCATTATTTTGAAGTGCAAACCATATGCAAGTAACATAGCCAAGCACAAGCATTAATTGGTGTCATACATTATTTTTATGTTTCCGCACAAAAGTTGCTTCGTAATTCATAAATCGACTGTGTCATCCTTCTTCAAGAGTATACTGGCCTATACTTGAGCTATAGCACAATAAGAATTGGATACGGCATAGTCATAGATTCCGGAAGTAGAAGATGTGACATGACTCAATATTTGGAAATTATAGAGATGCAGACTTCCAGAAATCAATGGGCTTCCGATGCTGGAAAACAGAAGTGCATTTGATCACAAACATAGGAACTTGCATAACTATGACATGTAAACTTTATGTACATCAAATGCATTCCATCACCTTAAATCATTTTTTAGCTATTGAAGGAGAGGAAATCAATAGGTGGCTGGGATTCTTGCATCATAGAGTTTTGGTACAGGGACAAACTTTGATATTGTGGATTCCACAGGATTTGAAAAAGGCACTTTTTGCACTTGGGTTGCACCTCCTTGTACAAGGGTTAATACTACATTACTTGAGTTGGCTAAACCTTAATCTGGGATATCACATAGACCAGGCCCAGCATAATAGCGGATTTGAGCATTATTATGCCCTGTCTGCTGTTTTTTGTTTGTAAGAAAAAAAAAAAAAAAAAAAAAAAAAAACCAAACATCAGCAGAATGGACCTAGAGTGAATTTCAAGTGCTTTGCCATGACCCTTGACTGCTAAGCAGACAAAATTTTGAGCCTACAGTAAATACATATTTGTTAATTCTTTGGCCCAGAAGAGGCTGCCACACCATGGTTTTCTATTTTTCCTACTCCAACCCATTTGGCGCACTAAAAGTGTCTTTCGGATTTTAAATGGCCTGCTTAAGGGAGTTGCACAGAAATTTACCTGAGCAATTGGTATCTTTCCTCTCACTGAGTCGATCAATGACAAATCAATATCAGCTACAGCAATCCCTGTTGAGAGTCGATCTACAACAGGACAATAAAACCACATAAATTCAGCATGACTTGCAAAGGGCAAAGGGGGGCATTTGGGGGAGGGAGCAAACCAAGTGCACAAATATTATGTAATAAATGTAATAAGTTGGGGAAAAAGTATGGAAAAAAAAAAAAAAAGAAATGAATGCAATGAGTGAGAGTGACACCAAACGAGATTTCACAAATTGTACGAGAGATGCTAGTTATCACCTGGCAATCGACCAACTATTGTTCCCCAGGGATCAATTATTAATGTGTCACCATAGCTTTCTCTTTTGTCGTTATGCTTTCCCGCTTGTGCAGCAGCTATCACCTGATAATGCATATTGCAAGCAGAAAGATGCAAGTGAAAAAGTGCCCATAAGATAAGATTGTCGAGAAACTTGATTTATCATACAGTTATCAACTAAAGGGTATTAATGAGATTGACAAAGAAAATGAATTATCTCTAGTAGCATTTGTTTATACAAAGGCTTAATTCAGTTACAATGAAAAGGAATTCATACATAGCATTGAGTCTCAATTGCACGAGCTCGAAGCAAAATCTCCCAGTGTGCCTGACCAGTTATTTTTGTAAAAGCTGCAGGTACCAATAGAATCTGCAGATAATGGTAAAAAATTCAGCATTCATGGTTAGATTCTAAAAACAACGATTTACTGACAACTTAAGAAATTAAAATATACCTGTGCTTCATGGTGGAACCTAAGCTGTTGGTAAAGTTCTGGGAATCTTAGATCATAGCAAACTGACAGACCCAAGCATCCAATGGGGCTATCAACTGCAGCCAAATCCTTTCCTGGAAAGAGAAACATTGTTTATATAGATTGATTGCATATGTAATATTGTGTAAAAGCACACATATTAGCAATACAAGACCAAAATGTTCATAAAAGCAAGGGAACTTTGTGAATGCATAGATCACATGACTAATTGCCATCAAGGAATATCTCCTTAAGTCAGAGACAATCAATCATATGAATGCAAATATCTTGATCCAAGAAAATAAAGGATTGTCAAATAGTTGTCCAGACTCCAAAGTATCTAACATGCATGCCACATTCAATTATAAGCATATAGACCAGAAATCAATCTATCTTCTCATCTATTCACAAGATTCACGAAAGAAGCAATAAATGTCAAAAAGAATTTAAAAATTTATATCACATATTTAATACCATTGTCAATGAACTAAATGCACAAAACATCAGGCTGAAAACTATATGAAAATGAAAGACACAGGAATATTGGAGTCATGGATAAAGAGTTTACCAGCTTCTGTAAAGCTGCTTTCCTTGTATACCCTTTCACCAGGAACATCAACATCAAACCTTCATTTAAAACAAAATTTTCGTTTAACTCATAGTGTTAATTAATATTATGGTGCTAGTTCATATCATATCATGGAAGTGTTATGTGCATGTTAAAATTAAACAGTGCAAAACCATCAACTCTATTTTTGATTTTTTTTTTTAAATTTATCTTCATTTTTTAAAATATGAAACTTTATTTTTAGTTGATTCCCCTAGTCTCTTAACAAGTTCTCCATTTATTTATTTTATTCATCAACTATCTGATTCTAATACACTAAAAAGAGCTTCGATGAAATTGTATGTTTCAAGCACTTTATTTCAACCCATTTTGCGACACATCAATTTCTCATTCCCCATTCATTACTAGTCTAGCGATGAATTATTTTCATTCATTCCTTTAACCTCACCAGTCAATTCTATTTCAACCAAAATTAGTACCAGGACTTTCTTCACCACTTGAGGCCAATAGATTTCTTATCATTTTTCCTCTTTTCTGGTATTGGAAAGTTGTCCCCCTCCCTCCCCCCCCCCCAACCCATTGAAGGAAGGTTCAGTTTGTTTTCCCCCACTTTGGTCTGCACACATCCATGAACTACAGGATGCTGCATTTACATGTGATGAATCATATGCTGCTAAATATTAGTGAAATGCACTATCAAACTCATGAACTTGCAATGGCTTTGAGGAAAATAGTCTTAGCAGGAACTATTTGTATGTGTAAGGCTGTAAGAATGTATATGTGCATATGCATTTGGTTTTGCCCAAGTTTTGTCAACAGTTTAACTGCTTCATGCTAAGAGTAACTGCTTGTCCTGACAATTGCCTACCCAAGTACAAATAAATTGAAGTTCCTGAACATGACATATTTGCTTTACTAAACAAGTAATGATGCAAAGTACTACATAATTGACATACCAAAGAAAGAAGGATTATGCTTTGAACAAATTTTCACTTGTGAATCTCACATGCAGTAAATGTACATTTACAAATGCCCAAAGCATACTTGGTTATGGGAAACAACAGCATCTTGCTAAAACCATAAATCATTGATCTTACAGGAATATTTTTCGATAAGTATTTCTAATGTTCCCACTGTCATCAATGATAACATGTGTGTTGCGTAGATGTGCATTATCAGATCCTTTTTCTTGGAATCCTCCAAGTGATAACCAAATGCCGGACTCTCTGCAACCCATGAGTGCAACCCAAAAACTACGATGTTACATCAATAAAAGAAAAAGACAAAACAGTAATGGGAAAATACACAGCGATTTCTATTTTGTACCAAAATCAAGAGAAAACTACAACACATGTTCGAGACAATAAAGCAAGTTCCCACCTTGCCAGAGAGCAGTACTGCTGCATGATTGGACCATCCAAAGGTTCTGCAATCTTGACACTATCCCCATCTTTAGCCCCAATAAAAGCAAAACTTTCTGGCAAACAAAGCAATTTTGCCCCAGCAGCTGCTGCTTCCTTTGGACATACAATTACAAACTCCACAAATGAGCTTAAAACAGAGCACTAAAGCTAGACCAAAGCAATATCACTACATCATAATTACTAAGACTGCAACTTTCAAGCAAGTAACAAATGAAAAAAACTAAAAACAAAAACCCAAAATCCCAAGTTGTCCAATTAGAAAAACAGGTTGAATATGTAAAAATCCCAAATTAGAGTACCTGATAAAAGAATAAAATTAAAATAAAACCCATAATAAAGAGATATTTAAATTGAAGAATTAAGAAAGATTATCATTAAAAATAAAAAGTTTAAGTAAAAAAAAGAGAGGGGGGGCGGGGGGGAGAGGGGAAGTGAGTTACTTTGACAAGGCGAGAGCAGGTAGCGAAATTGGCGGCGAGATCGTTGATTGAAGTCATCTGAGCTGCAGCGACACGAACTGAGGAAACCGCCATGTGTGACGCACCGGCGACAGTGGCACGTGACTTAATGGTCAATGGGCGGGAAGGCACGTGAGTAACAGTACAAGGAGGAGTGTAGTGTTGGTAGTTGAGCGTACGATAACAAAATGGCATACCTTCTTACTGTTAAGATTGGAGAAGGGAACCTCAAACTCCTTAATATCAAAACAAAATGACATGTCGTTTAGTTTTGATTTTTTCTTTTCTTCTTTTGCAATTTGATCCCCTAAGTTTAGTTTTATTTTTTATACTAAAAAAGTAAATATAAAATAAATATTCTTAATATGACTAAGTTTTATAAATATTTTGATATTTCTATTTAATAAATACCAAATAAGATAAAATATTCTTAAACAATATTACCTTAAATATTAAATAATTTAAAATTTCATTGATATATAAATTCATGACGTGAATTGATTTGTTATACAATGAATAAAGTGAGATAAATAAATTTTGATCATTTTTTTTTATCACAATTTAAAAATGATAAATATAAACTGGAAGAATTTCTCAGTTTTATTGTAATTATTTTGAAAGCTACAGAAAATTTCTCATTTTTGTTCAAAACTCAAGAGTTGTTTCTAAAGAGCTAAACAAATAAAAGAATCAAACCACCTGTTCTTACTTGTATACACAATACCAATTATTTGTGTATCAGTATTTGAACACCAGAAATTTCAAAGTAATACAATTTGAGATTTTTCTAATAACTTTTGAACACTTGCATGCCTTGTTTTCCACAAATAATAGACTGTAGCTAACAAAGTTATTCTTCTTTCTTGCTGAATTAGTTTACCTCTTTTGACCACAGCAAAGGCCTTTTGCAGATGTCATAATTCTTTAAAGTCTGCTGCCAGACAGTGGTGGAGAAAATGCATTAAAAAAAGAGGCAGCTCATAGTTTCTGTATAGTTAGTTATTTATTGTAGAAAACCCATGAAGTTCTCAAAGTATTCCAATTCCATGTACCTGCTCCATATTATACTATCTTCTTAAGTTTTATCAATCCCAAAATTTGCAATCAATATACTCCCAAACCCTCAAGGTGTTATCCTCAATAAGATCAGGAAAGTGCCACCTGCCTGCCTTCCATATGTCACAGTCAGTTGCACATGCTGTCAATGAACGATAAGCTTTGCCCAACTTATAGCAGTAAATCACTTCTTAACTTTAATAACTTTCTTTAAATCCAACTAATTTGTAGAGGTTTTTTCAGGCCCTAAAAACTCATCAGCCTTAATACTGAGTTTATACGTAAAATTTATAGAGTTTAATATCTATATTCCATTTCCATAAGAAGTAAGACTTATTATACTTGAAATAAAATTTTACCCTTTTTTTTTTTGTCAAGTTTTAAACTATAACCATATTGTTGGACTTATTATTTCAATCTTTTCTTTATCCATGATAGAAGAAGAAAAAGAAATTGCTCTAACATCAGATCAGAAATGTAAAAACTTTTGATACCATGTGATTTCAAGTTTCTTAGTAGATGATGTGTATTCTTTGTATTTTTTTTAACATAAATCCTTGAAACATATATATAAGGAGGCAAATAATTAAAGCCTTTTTTTTTTAACGTTATCATATGAATTATAAAAATAATATTATGTATTGAACATTTGTAATTTTTATTTTCAATTAACTTCACCTAATTTTTAACTGATTATATTACATATGAGTTGTTTTTATTTTCATTCAACTTCACGTAATTTTTAGCTATTACACATGACTTAGTATTATAATATTATAAAATGAAAAAAATTACAAGCTAACATCTCGAAATAAAAGCGATGAAAATTGTGATTGCAAATATACAGGGAAAAAAAAAATTCTTGGTACATAAATTGGAAGAATTATGAAAATAAAGGGGGAGCTTTTGGTTTACTAAAATAAGAAGAAAAGCAGTTGAGCAAACGTCGCCAGAAATGGTGGGTTTGTTGGAGGTCAAAGTCAAATACCCTCCAAAAAGCAAAAAATAAATAAAAATAAAAGAAAAATTTTAAGAGGGAGAAAGAAGTGAAAATTCAACTCTCAAATGTTTTAATAAGTCCAAACACAAATCAGAGAGAAGAGAAGGTTCTTATCAAATGGGATTTTTGCAAAACGCAAGATTTGTTGTTTAATTACAATCCTCTATTTCTTTAGAACCCAAAAAAGATCAAAACTTTTTTAACCAATCACAGGTCCACAATCTCTCCCCTCTCTCTCTCTCTCTCTCTCTCTCTAGATCTGCCCTTTATTACAGCCTTTTTTACCTGTTAGAACGTTCTAACTCTCCCCACTTCATTCGTTCTCTCAACTAAATCCTTCAAATTTTTGGGCTTTTCTTTCATTTTCATTTTTAAGCCCTTTGATTGAAGGATTTTGCCATTTTTTTCGTTTGTTTTTTTATTTGGGGAGATTTGAAAGGTATGTTTTTTAAACCCTTTTCATCTCTTCATTATGCAATGATGTTGAATGCCCATTTTATTTTTATTTATTTGTTTTTGATTTCTTGGTTGTCTTCGTCATTTCTTTTTGTGTTGTTTTTCTGTTTCAGATTGGTGGTTTCGGCAGTTTGAATCTATTGTGACATATCCATGGGCTTATAGATTCTCAAGGCATGTTTTAAGGTGTGTTAGATAGCTATCTACAAATGTTTTTTAATTTTAATGTTTGAAAGTTTTGATTTGTCTCTAATTCTGTTGTAATGCATTTCATTATGTACCAAATTTTTATTTGCGTCTTTAACTCTTTTATGATGCATTTCATTATATACCCTTTAAATTTTGACTGCCGTCTATGTTCTCTATTGTAATTGCTTTACAATTTGATTGTGCTATCTGTGTTCTCTATTGTAAAGATGATTTTGATTGTGTTATACTCTTATTTTATTGTTTCTGGGTGTTCCCATTAATATGATGTTTTACAACACAGATTGATAGTGCCTGCATTGTGATTGTTGTTACAGAATTCATCAACTTACAAGGCGCTAAAGGTTCTCTTCAAATGCCGTGGTTGTGACATAGTTTAATTTGAATTATGTTTGTCTGGAGCTTGAAGTTATGCTTTTTATGGATTTGTTTATGTATTGAAATGATTCAATTGATGGAGTTTTTCTTTGTTTTTTGAATTAAACCCTTGTGTTTTTGGGTGTCTATCCATCAGTTTGCTTGATATTTCTGGTGAGATTGATGTTGCTCACTTTTTGTTTTCTGCCTCAAACTCATTTCTTCAGTTTTGGCTCACACCCATCATTTACTGTGACTTGAAGTGTTCCTTCTCATCATGGTGTGTACTTTGACATATGCCTTACAAATCATGTGCCGCAATTTCCTGGAAATATCCATTTATTTGTGTATTGCTGTATGGTGATACAGATTAATGGTGTCTGCATTTATCAATGTACATTTGATTTTTGAAATTTCTGCTGTGGGATTGGAGATTGAGGAGACGCTAGAACCAGGATTAGCTCTTGATATAGTTGTTGATTTGATTGCTGGGTTATCTGGACACGAATATGTAAGTAATGGTATCACATATATTGATGAGGATTGTCACAACTTGTTGGAAGCCTTCTGTTGGGGGTGAACATTCCAATAGAGGTGGAGATGCTAGTGGACGGTCTGATGGACTGTTGTGGTACAAAGATTCAGGACAACATATTAATGGGGAGTTCTCAATGGCGGTAATTCAAGCAAACAATCTATTGGAAGACTGTAGCCAACTTGAATCTGGGCCAATGAGCCTACTTGAATCAGGTCCTCAAGGTACATTTGTTGGAGTTTATGATGGCCATGGAGGTCCAGAAGCAGCTCGATTTGTAAACCAGCATCTTTTTGAAAATATCAAGAGTATGTTTTGTCCTCCTTGCTTGTTGAATTTCATTATTCAGCAAAGAGCTTGAGTTCATGATATTCCGCAATATATTTGGTTGGCTATAATTTTCTGCGCTGTTCTCATTCTCCCAGACCCAGTCTGGAAAATTGGAGGTTATAGTATGTGTTTCTGCTTGCCATAAGTACAAGCATTAATTCCATGGATAGTAATGGTTATTTCTGCACATCCATGTTAATATTTGGACAATATGGAATCATGAAATTGCCAATAAGCATCGCATACTATGTTTTGTTGACCATGTTAATCTGTATTGCTCTCTTACTCCCAATCTAGTCAATTAGGGGGTTATGTTAGTTTGTCTATGCTATTAGTAGAATGCAATATTCGCATCCATAGTCATGGTCTGATGGCTTTGCTTTCACATTCATGTTGGTGTTTGAACTGTTTGAAAGTTTATGACCTTGGAATAATTAGTTTGCTGTTTTTGACATTTTACATTTTGCATCCTCGGTATGAAGATTTTCTGGCCCTAACATTATCTTGGAAATCTTGATGATTGCATCATCAAACTTACTCTAGTGAATTGGACCTTTGCATTCTATGATGCTTTAAAAGTTAGATAATATCCTTATTTCTTTCTTCATTCATAGACTTAAATTGAGAATTTAGATTTATTGCTTCTGTTAATGAAACCAGAGCTAGGAAATATGTAAAATCATTGTCAACTCATCAATAAGAATAAGGAAGGCATGTTTTTGGTTGAAAAAGGAAGAAAAGAATAGCATAAATAAGAGGCATACTTTGTTCAGAGGAGACACTTGCAAGCTTGATGAAATGTGGAAAAGGAGTTTGCAAAGAATTCAGAACTTTTTGAGTATATTGGACATTCTTAGTGGTCATTTTCTTTTTCAGAACAAAGTTGCAGTTTTTTATATTATTAGTTTTTTTGGATGAAAGATAAAAGATGAATCTCCCACTGGAAGACTATCAGCAAAACTTAACAAAAATCCATTGTCATCTGATTAGAAAGAATATGAAGTTGCATTGTAACAGACTAATGGAAAGTTGAATACAATTTAAACTTGGAAGATCCTCTAAGAATGTTACAGCAGAGGCATGAAGACTTGTGTATAAAGAGCCTGAGAACATTGCTTTAACCTTACCTCTTTGATGATGATTTACCCTAAGTGTATCATCCATGAGAATTCAAAAAAGATCAGTGTGTTTTGAGGCCAAAGATATATTGTGCACAACTTCTTTGTATTCTTTAATTCTCTGCAATTTAAGTTTTCAATGTTTATGTAGCTAATGCATGTATTTACTGACTTTACAGCTATTCATGGTGCAGAATTTACATCAGAGACCCATGGAATGTCTGCAGATGTTATTAACAAAGCATTTTTGGCAACAGAAGAAGCATTTCTATCTCTAGTACGACAGCAGTGGCAAATTAAGCCACAAATTGCTTCTGTTGGTGCATGTTGTTTGGTAGGTATAGTGTGTAGTGGACATCTATACATTGCAAATGCTGGGGATTCTCGTGTGGTGTTAGGAAGACTGGACAAGGCTGTTAAGGAAGTCAAAGCTGTTCAGCTATCATATGAACACAATGCGAGTCTGGAATCTGTGAGAGAGGAATTGCACTCATTGCATCCCGATGATCCACAGATTGTGGTTTTAAAGCACAAGGTTTGGCGTGTGAAGGGTCTGATTCAGGTAATTTTCAAGACTTTGCTGTCTACATTTCTTTTGCCACAGCTCCTATTTTAAATTGCTTATTACCTGTTCAACTTTTTCTTTTCCTCCTATCAATTCAAATAGATTGTGTTGTAGCCATGGTAGAAATACATTAAATGTATGATAAGCTTTTATATGTATGCGACTCTCTTTCATCAGGGTTTTTTGTATGGTAGATGTTAGGTCATGATAGTCATTACCCATTTTTAATGAGTGAGTTGAATGCAGGATATAGAATTACATGGTGTTGCTGAACGATCTGTTTGCATAGTTGGAAAGTAAGATTGATTTGGAGCAAAGATAAGGTTTTCAAAATATTGCATCTGAATCTCTCTGCAAATCAGTGGGAGATATGCTGTAGAGTTGGTGCAAAGACTTGTTTTATTATGATGAATGCTCAAGAATGATATGTACAAGTTGAGGGTCATTGTGTTGACAAAACATTGCTACTTTTGCAGGTCTCAAGATCCATAGGGGATGCCTATTTGAAGCGAGCAGAATTTAACAGAGAACCTCTGTTGGCTAAATTTAGGTTGCGTGAACCTTTTGATAAGCCAATTCTTAAAGCCGAGCCAACGATTTTAGTGCAGAAACTCTATCCTGAAGATCAATTCCTTATTTTTGCATCAGATGGCCTATGGGAGCACCTAAGCAATCAAGAAGCAGTTGACATTGTCAACAATTGCCCACGTAATGTAGGATTTCTGTTTATGATTTTTGCTTTTTTATATGTGAGGTAGTGTGATTATGATTGTGTTTATAAAGCTATCAGAATTAATAGACCTTTTCTTTTTCGTTCAATACTTGTGCAATATGAATCTGTATTTTGTTTGCAGTTTTCTTCAAATAATTCTCATTCTATCTGGTAAAGAAACTGAAGGTGATTCTACCTCTGAAATAGTGTTTATCTCAAATGGTGGTTTTTCTTTCTTTTTGGATTTTTTTTTTTGGTTTCACTGGTCTAGATGCTTCTGTTAATTAATTGGTGTCTGGTACTGGAGGTATTTCTGTTTGGATTTTCTTCTGTATACTATATATTTTCAACATTAATTTGCTTTAACTTTTGAAATTGCTTCAGATAGGCTTAAATATATTCCATGTTCTTGCAGGGTGTTGCAAGAAAACTTCTTAAAGCTGCACTTTGTGAAGCGGCAAAGAAAAGAGAAATGAGATACTCAGACCTAAAAAAGATTGATCGAGGTGTGAGGAGACATTTTCATGATGACATTACAGTTATAGTTTTGTTTCTTGATTCGCATCTGATCAGTCGAAGCTCCTTCAAAGGCCCTCTGATTTCGATCAGAGGAGGTAGTGGTTTGTCTGGAAAAGCCAGCTCATAGGACAAAGAGATTCCAAACATGTGATGCTTAATCCTCACTTCATTTGTATTAAGAAAAATTTTTTTTTTTCCAAAGAGGAGAGCTTAAGTTTTTTTTTTTTCCTCTCTCCCCCCCCCCCCCTAAAAAAAAACACCCTTTTCTATTGTATAGCCACGCCCCAGTAACATAAGAGACCTCCATAGATAGTAGAGTTGATGCCTAGACAGACAGATGCCCGAGAAAAGGAAGCCTTTGTTAGTAGTTGTCTGGTTATTGGCATATGATACTTGATAAGCTATTCCTTATCACAACCAAAAAAGATATTACCATTGAAGCTAAATTCAACCAACGAAATATTATTCAGTTTCAGTTCGTTCAGTTGCTAATATTTGTTTGTTTATCAAAATGCCATCTGATCTTTTCGTGTATGTGCACATGCACTTCCCCTTTTTCCTCTTGTTTATGTAATGCATCAAGTCAGATGTGGATGGGACCTAAATGATGCTGGGTATCTGCTTTAGGGCTATCAATAATGAATATGAAGGAGCAGACTTTCACTTGAACAGGATGCTTCTTTCTTCAGTTACCATCTTTGGTGTCATTTAACTCATCAGCCTGAAGTTGGTTCTTTTTGCTCTAGGGACCAAATGTAACTCTTATTTTAAACAAAACAGTGTGCTTCTGTTCTGACTTTCAAATGTGTTTTGGAATTGTTCTCTACGGTCCGTTGGCCTATTAGTCCCTTTTCTTAAGAAGTCTATTCATCCTAATCATGTACTATTGAAGTGGCTAAGTACTACACAAGAATACGCTCTTTTGTTTCCTGAAAGAAGCATTCGCTTTTGTACGAATGACGCCTAAAATGAGGCAAAATTGAGACAAAGCTGCTCTTGGCTAAGATACTAACTGCCCTTTATGCCAATTATCCTCTCCCTAAATGCATTTCGATAAATGGACCCTACTTTGGCTTATGCTTCATATTTTGTGGGCAAAGATGCAAATGGTATTATGCTAATAATTTACCTTATAATATAAATGTTAGATAACATAAATTAAAAAACGAACTTCACATAAATATCGAAAATAGCTATTTTCATAGTTCAATCTTTGTTTGAATGATGCAGTGAATCAAACTTATATTTTCTCTTGTTAAAAAATATGAAGGGTATGAATTAGCTCGTTGACTCTGGGACTGTGAGATTGTTGTTTCGAACCTGAAGCAAACAAACACCAAAAAAAAAAATAAGGAATAAAAATTCAGATTTGCCCTCCACAAACCGGCCTATTAACCAACCATCAAATAGGAAATCTGGGGAGAAGCTAACCAAAAAATGGCAGCATTGACAGTTAGTTACTGCAACGGTAACAGATGTTCCTATCCATTTTCCTCTCCAACAAAAACTATAAGATTGCAAACACTAGCAATATCATCAACTCATACTCTCATTCACTTCTGCATCAACCGCTTTCTTGCTTTCATAAGCTGAAGGCATCAAGAACTTCACCCATATCAGCATCTTTGGCTACTGGATAATGCTGCAGATTCTTGTTTGGTATGGTTGCTTTGAAAATGAAGAAAAGAAAAAGATAATGATATCAATAACCCATTTTCTTTTCACTTCCTTATTTTCTTGGAAATGAAACAGGAGATTTTTTCTTTCTTTCTTTCTTTCTTGGGGTTCTGAGTTCTAAACTCTCTCTCTTTCTTTATACAGAAGTATGAAAGAGGATCTTCCACCAGCTATAACGTCGAATTCAGACCAACCACCAATATTTGATGGACTAACGAGGTATGGTCTAGTTTTGCTTCTTCTGCTTGCGTATGTTATCAACTGTCAAATGATATCTATGTATGTAATCTATCTGTTTGATTTTCAGTCTTTATGAACATAAATAGTGAATTGTATCATGTGTTTGTGTGTGTTTAAGGTTGTATATATCGTACATATGTCCATATGCACAGCGTGTGTGGATTACTCCCAACTGTAAGGTTGTTTCTTCAACTTTCCATGATTTGCGTTTTAGTTGTTTTTATTCTGTATATGCAGTAATATCTGAAGAGCAAATATTAGCTCTTTTTTATTTTTTTTCATAATTGGCTTTCATCAATTCATGTCCATATGAATGAAGGCTTCTATTTTCATTTTTATTTTTATCTTAACCAAATTGGGAGAGCAGGGATTGCCGGACAAGATACAATTGGTTCCTATTGATCTGGAAAATAGGCCAGCCTGCTACAAGGAGAAAGTCTGTCCTCATAACAAGGTGAGGTTATGTTAATCAAATTTGCTTCAGATTGTAATTTTGATTTTTCATATGGCATTCAATGCAGCACTAATCAGTCCTAGAAAGTAGCAAAGGAAAATATTAGTGTTTCTGCATAATGACAGGTGCAATGACTATAAATGATCAATAACATCTTGAGTTTCCAATTTTCAGGGAGAAATCAATCTGATGAGTTTATTCCATGAACAACCAACTGCCGATTCATATAATTGCTCAGAGCTTGTAGGTTTCTCACCCTGGTCGCTGCAAAACTACTCGTTTTGCTAAGCAATGGTATAACTAAATGACATTTTAGGCAAACAAATGCTATTTAGATAGAGAGCTTCTGAGGTATGGGTGTATTATTAGAGATGAAAGGCTCAACAAGAAGATGGCTAAAGTCCTAGAAAACAACTAGAATTTGCTATATCAAACTATTTTCAGTATCTTCTTCTTGGATTTTTTTTTTTTTTTTTTTTAATGCAAGGTTCTTACGCAGGTACCTGCACTGGAACACGATAATGAAGTCAAAGGAGAGTCCCTGGTGGACCATCACTTTTCCCTGATGTAAGATCTTATAGCAATCTCTTGCTATTTCTTGTTTCTTGGTGCTTTATTTAAATTAGCAATTAATATCAGGATTCACAGGATCGTGCGAAGAAAGAATTAGCAGAAGAGTTTTTTGTCTACACTAACTCATTTTACAATTGTGAGATTGATACTTTGTTTTCCACCAATTGATGGGTTGAGTTTTTATTTTAATTTTAATCAAAGGTTGGATGGCATGATGTCTAGCTAACAGATTTTAAAATCTGGAATCTGTTTTATTTCTTGCATTGAGGTTGAATAAGTCAGAATTGATGCTCCATTTGCCATAGGTGGACATCGCTTATGCTCCGCTCATTGAAAGATTTCACTCTGCTCTATTGGAAATAAGCAAATCTGATATCACTTCGGGAAGGCCTAATCTGGCTGTTTGGATTGAGGTATGATGAAACTGCCTAACTTTTGAGGATGCATTTCTCTTCTGTTCATGATTAAACTTTCTTTGAGGCATTCCAGTTTTGAATGACTGAAAAGGGAAGAATTTGTTTGACATTAAAACGTGGTAAATGCAAGTTTATGTATAATATTGTTGTTCTGCAGAAAATGAACAAAAATGAGGCTTACAAGCAAACTCGACGAGATCCTGAGGAGCACGTTGAAAGATACAAGAAATGCTTTTTGGTATTTACTGTTTTTGTTTAATAGTTTGTGACTACAAATTGGAAGTCCCTGAAACATTACAGATTGTTAGAAATGACAGGACCAACTGATCCAATTTCTTGTGCAGGGTCAGCTCTGAACTCCATTGTTATCCCCCGCTGGTAATGAAGCCCGATAATTTAAGAAGGAATTTTACTGTTTCATCTATGCATCTTCATATGGTGAAGGACTGCTGCCATGTATTTGTAGGTTTTTGTTTTGAAGTAAATCTAATTGTGAATAACAGGTCTACTTTGATGTCAATATAACACATTTCTCTATTATCAATGTGGTCTTTTCATACTGCACCCATATAGAGCAACCATTTCAAACGTCATCCTCTTCGTATTTTGTACAGCTCGTTTTTGCGGCAGGTCTGGTATTCCCGCAACACTACAGTCAGGTTTACTACATCAATGCCTTTGCAGTTGCCATGAAAACCAACATTAAACTTTGACTGGAAGCGATTTCCATATTCCATTTCCATGATGTTTAACAACCTGGAGCGTCCACTACATTGCTCTATCTTTATCTTTGCCTCCTTTAATATCATTTTCCATGGTTTCCCTCTTGCATTTCTATCTGTCTGCACATAATGCCTTACCCTTTTGAAGTTTTTCAGCCTCTGAAATTAAACTTTGTGGTCCTGGATGCTTGCCACTTTAGCTGAATGGATAGTTAATCTGGCCCTCAATCGATGAACCAACAACTCGGCTAGATTTAATGCAACAGAAATCACATCCCAGCCAATTTTCTCTTTTTTTAAATGTGGAAGAGGCTGAGGATAATAACAAAGTAACAGATGACAAAAGAAAGAAGGGCCCCAATGTTGGGATCAAAAAACAAAATCAGATCAACCACTTACACATTTTGATCAATGGGGAGCAATCATATCATATTAGCTAGCTATGGACAACCTTACCAATGACCCCGATGAAGTATCAGCCAAGGAAAGCCATATCAATCCATAAGAAGCACTGAATCCATATAATTACTTGATCATTCAAAAATCTTTGAAACCAGTGTCTATGCGTTTAGATACTTGATGCCCCAATGGCTAATAAGACAACGAGCTGCTCAAACTGTGCGTGTACTAACCTGTCCCTTTGTGTCAGCAGACCTTGTAAAAATTTAATGTCCCAAGCTTTTCAATGGCTTCTAACATTTTTGCACGCGTCTTCCAGATGTATGACTGTCTGATGATCATGTTTGTTCTTTTTGCCACAGGTGACCAAGAACTTTGCGGCCAAAAAACACCACCAAAAACACATTTTTGCAAGCGTCTTACAAAAGTATCATTGGTGGGCTAGAGTTGTAAATATCAAAGACTTAAGGGAAAATTCTTCCCTGCTCTCCACCATTCCGGTGGGGCATGTTAGTTAATTAACCTTAAATGAGCTCTTTAACTCTGTATTAAGCGACGACAAGATGAGTCAGCGTCGCCTTGTGGACATTATGAAGTGGAGAGATCTCATAATGTGTCCTCCCACATCTATAAGGATCATTTGAGAGGCTGTCCACTGAGCCATAATCTCTGTTAGCTTGAAAGAGATTGACGGTAACTAAGATTGACTAAAGAATGTCATATCTAGAACCATGACTCTGACACTTTTGCTCCTTTCAATGAAATCTTTTATTTAATACAATTTGATTTCAAAATAGTAAAACCTAAAATCCCTCTGTTGCAAGAGAAGTGATTAAAATCTGTTGAATTTTATAAAGTTTGGAGAATATATCCACAAATGATACTGCAAATTCAACATGCATAAGTCATCGATGCTTCAAAAAATGACATCATATTTACATCAGCAGAAGCTTAAACGTGGTCGAAAAACATAACAGAAATAATTAATTATGGTTGCTTAGTTCTCTGTTTACATAGTAGACAAATGAGAATTTATCTGTTACTATGCGATGTGTCAATCAGGGTCCATCCATCGCATATATGATATAAGAAGCTATAAATTTGCCTTTAACAGCGACAATGGCTCAGAGCAAATTAACTGAAAAGGGAGACCTTTTCTTGGGTATCTACATGCTAACATGGTCAGAAGGCCTTATAAAGGGGGTGATATCACCTTTGACCAAAACAAATTCCATAGCAACCTAAACATGTTGATTTACTGGATAAAATAACTACCCCTCTTAATGCACCACCTATCTGAAGCATGACTCAATTTTTTAGAGTATCCATTGATAAGGACATGATTGAAGCATCATCACCTCATCCAGATACAATACTTAGCAAGGAACAAATGCGCAGCAGGCCAAGCAAACTACTTCAACAATACTCTCCATATTTTACTCGTATACACTACTAAAGACCACATAGAAAGACCTGCTGAGATATAAAGCAAAACAACACCAAAAGTTGTCAAAATCCCTGGTCCTCCAAGACTGCACAACAAAGAAAAGATGGAGACAGAAGATCAGACATCTCATCCAACAAGCCTTTTTTGAGGGATAATCTCTAAATAAAAGAGACTAGATCACCAGAAAAGAATGACATGAAAAAAAAGTGGGTAAGGACCTGCTATCTCTGGTAGCCAAGAGGATGGTCAGTGCAGTCATCTGTGTGGCAGTTTTCCACTTCCCTAAGTTATTTACGGCAACAGCCTGAGAACGTATTGATTTTAAGATTAACAAGTTTCCTCTAGGAGGAAACTCCAATGAAAAAAGACAGGCAAGTTATAAGCAACATAGAGAATAGCAAACAAACCTCTAAAAGTTTAGTGTTCTGCGAAGCAGCCCATTCTCTGACTGCAGACATGGTTATCTATATAGAAAGTGGAAATATTTTGTCAGATCAAATAATGACCCTAAATATGAAAAAAAGATAATCGATATTGTCTGAACAGTAAAAAGTGAAACCTAAATTAAATAGTGAGCACCAAAGAAGACTAGAACGAGGAAGAGACACAAACACTAGTGATATCAGCAAAGCATTTAAACCTGGATTAGCGGCACACGAAGGAGAGAGACAGAGAGAGAACATAACAAAACAAAGTAAAGAGCACAAGGCTAACCCATGTTAAAAAGGATTTGTGAAACTAATCGCAAGAACGAGTACAATGCAAATACAGACAAACCCAAGTAAAAATGTGCTTAAACTAAAACCCTAAAGAGATCAAGGAAGAAAAAAAAATTAAACTCAAACAATCAAGCACACATTGATGAGACCATATTACATTACAACTATGGAGATAAAATAATTATAGGTTACAAAATTACCTCCCGACCAATTATTGCAATTGAAGGTACGGTCAGTAGCCATGGTACTTGCCCAAATATTGCAACTTCTGGAGGTCTAGTACACAATAAGACCAAGGTAGCAGCAACCATAAGCTGCACGTAGCCAACATAACACACTCTCAAATCATTCTTCCGAGTTAATGTAAACCATTCAATTTAATTCTGTTAGGCTTAACTAGAAACCCAAAACATTGTCCAAGAAGAAAAACATACTTTATCAGCCACTGGATCCAAAAATGCACCAAAGGCAGAGCCTAACCTCATCTGAAACACAATTAAGCATGTACTTCAAATGAAAAATGGAAAGAAATATCATCAACTGGATTTTATTCTCTCCCATTTTTTTCATTAAAAACAAAAAGAAGTTATACCTTTCGAGCAAGGTAGCCATCAAGCCAATCAGTTAGTGCTGCAGCAATGAAAATACTTGTTGTAGCAGTTCTTCCCCACCAACTATCCACGTAAAAAGCTAGAGAGGAAAAATTGATGTGTTAGTCCCCTCAAATGCCAGCCAGGCAACCCATCTAAGTAATATCAGCTTTTGAGTTTCTTAGGAATAAGCAAAGTCTTCCAAGTCTGGAATTTAAGAGTCCATAATAGGGCCATTTTGGTTCATCCTGCAAACGGAATGGTAGTGGAAGTCACACAAGACCATCTCATTCCTGGATGCCCATTCCCAATTTACAGCAAACTCTTTTGTAAATCGGTAAAAATGAATTCTATAAAATTTTGTAGAATTCAATTACAAATCCACAGTCATCATGTTTGGTGTGTTGAAGAATTCGTTCAGAATTATGAATTTTTAATTCCACATAATTGGTTGCATTTAAGTAAAATTTCAAAATTGATAGAATTTGCTGAACTTCAAACTCACAATGGGTACAAGGTATTAAAGCTATAGCAAAATCTGATAAGGTTATAAATTCAAAATTATTTCTACATTTAATCTAAACATAAGAGCTTATCTACCAATGAATTTTCTTCTTACAAATCAAATGAATTCCAAATATATTTGAATTTTCTTCATGCAAATCAAATGAAAAATGTGGCCTACAAGTAATTTGGAAAACTGTAGTCAAAATTATATTTCATTTCGTTTCATTTTCACCCTAAATAAGATTAAGATGAACAAAAATACCTTGTGTATCCAAATTCCCATTCTCATTCTAAGATTAACCAAACAAATCCCTTTTAAAGACAATGTAACAAGCAGCATAAACCAAAGTTAATATCTTAAAAATACATTATAATATTATTTGCACCTAAAAACGATGATATTGGAAAACATAACTACATCAATGGAGGAAAAGGAAACCTTAAAAAAATAAAAAGGAACGCACTGCTGATTAGAAGCGGCACAGCGGCACAGCGGCCGAGGGTTAAAATGGTAGGCAGCGTTAGCAATTTAGAATAAGACTCTTCTTGCTGTTGTTTATGATCATGATTCTGCAATGACGGCGGCTGGTTCCGGCCGTTTAAATGGTTATGTTCAGAGCCCATATCGGACACGATACCGGACCCGGGAGACAACGAATCGGATGCGGAAAATCCTCCCGGTTTTTGAGCGTTAGAGAAATTGCGAGAAAACAAAGGGAAAGCCAAAGGAAACCCTAATATGGCAATTTGGTTGTTGGGGTTATAATAGGAGAGGTGTGCGTAGCGTGCTATCCTGCGCCAATCGCTATTTAGGGGTGAGCATAACGAGAGTGAATAAGAATGAGGTGCAAGAGTAATAAAGGAAGGGGAAACGGCGGTGGTGGTGGTGCGGGCCCACTTGAAGGGTTTGCCGCAGAAGGAAGCTGCGGTGGCCAGTTTGAGGACTGCCATGGCGAGTGTGGTGGTGAGCTGATTTCGTGAATAATTCCTTGGGCTCTTTGTTAGTTTTTCTTTTTCTTTTTTTCCTCATTATCACAATTTAGGTGGGGTATTTTTCTTTGATATATTTTTCCTTCTTTCTTTCTTTTTCTTTAAGCTTTTCAAAATAATATAACAATAATGCTTGTACTTTTTTTTTTCAATAATATAACTAATTATATTGATTTTATCGCTTTCTTTTTGTTAGTTAATTAGATTTTTAATGAGACTCAATCTTGTAATATTGAAGTCTCAAAATCGACTTGAATACCAATGAATCAAAATATAATAATAATAATAATTATTATTATTATTATTATCAAAATTTAATATATTAATTGATTATAAAATAAATTTTTTTCTAAAAAATATTTGTAATATATAATCTATATTATATTAGAATTATTGTTTTACTTTGAGTTAATTTTCAATTATATTAAATTTTAGAGACGATGGGAAAATTTTATCTTGTACTTATCAATTTAAAATTTAATTAATAAAGGAAAAGGAAATGTTTTATATTTTGTTTGAATGGAACATAGAGGAAGAAAATTATGGTTATTAAACGACAAAAAAATCATATATTTTTATTTAAGAATAAGAAATATATTTGACATAAAAATATAAAATTATTTGATTATTTAAAAAAGAACTTTATTTGTCCCCTTTAAAATATTATTTAAGGTAAAATATTGAATTATGTATCTAATAAAAATATAATATGGATAGAAGAATATAAAGTATTTAAGCATATCAATAAGAAATTTATTAAGATGTTATCTTTATTTTTGCATAAATAATTTTACATTAATAAATTAATATGAATGTCAATAGCTAAGTGCAAGTAGCATATATATATATATATATATATATATATATATATA
>CATIWR010492594.1:0-10592 GCA_949677035.1 Omphalea diandra | reverse complement strand
TGCCAAAATCTTTTAAAATGTTCTAATATCATCATCCGAACTAGAATTCTAAAATTGGGTTATTCCAGATGCCATTATGGTAACTTACCATTTTATGATTATCACCGTTAAATTTATCTCAATTAATCCCGGTCACTAATTTTTTATTAGATAATTAAGATGAATACAGGTATTTTGCATCTTCTTTTCTTTTTCTGTTTAGATGCCACGACATCTCTGTTCCTATCCTCAACAGACTGTTGAAGCTCATCCATTCCAGCTTCTAGCTTGTCAAGCAGTTCCACTCCACGATCCTTCTGTGATTCAGCCAAACCAAAGATAATCAAACTCTTTCCTGTTTAAGGGATCGAGATGCGTGCCTCACATTCTACATTTCACACAAAAGAAAATTCTTAATTACCATTTAATTCAACATATCTCCAAGTAATAAAAGAAACATATGGGTGAGCCCCAACAGATTGTTGAGGATAGGAACAGAGATGTCGTGGCATCTAAACAGCAAAAGAAAAAGAAGATGCAAAATACCTATATTCACCCTGATTATTTAATAAAAAAATTAATGATCAGGATTAATTGAGATAAATTTAATGGTGAAAATCATAGATTGGTAGGGTATTATAATGACATCCTAGAATGACCCTCTAAAAACACCAATCTACAAAACTTGATTGGCCCGTTAGTCAGTAACCAACCGACTCGCTCGGCTTGACTATTAGAGACAGCTAGTCTTGCTAATAAACCATGTGAGTGTGGCCAAACAGTGTGCTAACCATTCCTAGCAATGACTTAAGTACTCTCTATAGGGACATAACTTTCTTATATAAAGGCCTCAAGTATCTCCCATGAGAAGAATTTTTTCTTCTCAACACTTTTACCTTCAAATTGAACAAAACTAACTTAATTATCGAAGTGGATCCCTAGTTGAGGGTCGGGCTCCTTCTAAATTTGTTTGTCTTGTAGGTCACTAAACTGAACTACCTCCTCCATTCCCGAGAACTAGACCAAACATTCTGGCCAAGTTGTCAAGCTCAAACATCATTAGTGCAGTAAGCATTACAATGTACCTTCTGAACTTCATCCATGACTTCTCCCAAAGATCCCCAAACCCCTCAGACCAAACACCAACACCGTATTTTAGAAAGTACTCATGTCCAAGATCATCCTGCTTTGGCTCCTCTCCTGGCAACAGAGTACCGAACACTTGCCTCAACAGAAACACTAGCCCATGCCCCCAAAGCCACTAACAAGCAGACAACTACCTATGCAAACTTCACAGCCATACTAAAACGCCTCAAACAAGCCTTGTTACAAAAAGAACCACAACCCCCTCCAACAGCCCTGGCTACTGAGCCAAGGCAAACTCTACCTCTACATACCCCATCCGAGCCTGCATTCACACCAGAAAAATGCAGGATCATACACTCGAAAATCTACAATAACATGGGAGAATCCTCTTATAGGCCAGTAAAGAGTCGAGTTGCATGGACAATGAGTAACTGCTAAGATGAGAATACCCTACAAAAGAAGGTCATGGAAGCTTTTCGACGAACTCAGGGCAAGGAAAATTTCACCTTGACTACCATAGCTATGACCATAATCTTTTGGTCGTAGAGATAAGAGTTGAATCTATGCCACATAAGTTTAAACTATTGCCAATAGATAATTACGATGGCACGACTAACTGTCGAATTCACTTGGACAAATTTCAATTAAGAATGAAATTGTGCAATTGCTCAAATGCCTTGCTGTATAAGATTTTTCCCACCACTTTAGAAGGAGTTACACAGGAATGGTACAAAGACTTGTCCCACAGTTCCATTCATAGTTTTATTCAACTCCTTCGATGTTTCATAGCTAGATTTATGTCAGCTATCCCATAAATGAAGATCTTCTCAGACTTGTATGAGGTGGTCAAAGAAGGGGAGTCCCTACAAGACTACTTGGCCAAGTAAAATAAGATGGCCATATAGATACACAACCTCAATCATGAGATAGTGATAAATACCATGATATGAAACTATAAGAACCAAGGGCTTTTCGACTCTCTCAGTGTTGATCCATTGAAGAACTTCCATGAGTTGATAGAGAGGAATAATAAGTCCATCGCTGGATGACAATTTACCGACTTATTCCCATGGCTCTTACAAGAAAAAAAAAAAGAAAAGAGGGTTAAGCTAAAGGGATAGGAGAGAAAGGTTGACCTAGACATACAAGGCAATGCTCGGGCACCGTTGATCTTAATGGCAGTTTAACTCGATATTACACACCCCTCATAGCAAGCAAGGGAGAAGTCCTTCACTAAATCAAAAGATCAGGTGAGCAAATCCTACCCTCAGCCACTGAAAGGCTCGGCCACTCAGAACAAAGACAAGTACCACAGTTTCCATAAAGATAACAGGTATGACATAAAAGAATGTAGGGACTTGAAAAATGAGATTGAGAGGCTAGTTCAACAAGGCAAGCTCAATCAGTTTAAGAAGCGAACAACCTCGGAGGAGAGCCAACACGAGTCCTAATGGAAAGATAACCATAGATATAAAAGGCCTCATAACCGATAATATGCAGGAGTTGTTGATGTCATAGCTGGGGGAACCATAGGAAGTGACGACTTCTTCACCAGAAAGTGGCAAGTTTATGAAGTATACTAAGTAGCTTGCAAATCAAGCTAAGTCGAGCCAATGTTTTGCCCTATTACATTCTTTAAAACCAATAATGATGGAAAGTTGAATACCCCACATGCAGATGCATTTGTGGTTCAGGGTCAAATTGAGAACTACTTAGTCAAACACGTCTTAGCAGATGATGGCAATTCGGTAAATATGATGACGTCAAAAACCTTCAAAGCACTAAGCTTAGATCTTAAATAGTTATGCCTAGTATGAACTCCTTTAATTGGCTTGGGAGGGACTAAGGTCGAGCTTTTTAGGTCCATCGAGCTAAACATGGACCTAGGTGACGTGGAGGTTACCTAGAAGTTCAGAGTTGTATTGATGGTAATAGATATCCTCCTTATGTACAATGCCATCATTAGTAGGCTCATCCTTTATGACACAACAACATGCACCTGAATTCGATACCAAACCATAAAGATCATGATCGTGCGGAGGGTGGCAATTGTCAAAAGAGATTAGAAAATTGCCTAGGAGATCTACATGGCCATCCTAAAAGAAGTGAACCATATGGTATCTTTCGAACTAATAGACTTCATTCCAGAAAATACCCCCAGAAATGTTGAGCTAGTAGCTAACCTAAAACCCTTCCCAATGGGGCAAGACTGAGCTTTACGCATTGGAACAAAGCTAACCAAGCCTTTTGAGAAAGACATTAGTCAGCGTTTAGAGATGCTCTAAAAACCTTTGCTTGGAGTCCTTCAAACATCATGGGAATTGACCCCTTGGTCATCATGCACAAACTCAATATAGACGATTTGGTTAAACCTGTTAAAAAAAATGAGAAATTATGTGTTTGAACATCAAAAAGCCATTGTTGAGGAGGTGTGCAAGTTACTACATGATGGGTTCATTAGAGAAATTCAATACCTAGACTGGCTAGCTAACGTTGTATTGGTCAAAAAATTCGATGGAAATGGAGAATGTGTGTGGACTTCATTGATCTTAATAAGGCTTGCCCGAAGGACAGTTATACCTTGCCTAACATTGACCAGTTGGTGGATTCCACTGCAAGTAATAAGCTATATAGTTTTATAGATGCCTCGGCAGGGTATCACAAGATCTAAATTTTTGTACTAGATGAGGAAAAGACTAGTTTTGCCACACATAAAGACACTTATTATTACAAAATCAAGCCTTTTGGCCTAAAAAATGCAGGGGCTACCTACCAAAGACTAGCGAACCACAAGCTTAAAGACAAAATTGGTGAGACAGCGGAAGTGTATGTAGATGATATGATTGTGAAAAGTCGCCGAGTTGAGGACCACACAAATGACCTAGGAGAAGCCTTCAATATATTCAACTAGTACAACATAAAGCTCAACCAGAAAAAATGTGCCTTCAGAGTCTGAGCAGGGAAATTACTTAGGTTCATGATCTCCTAAAGAGGAATAAAGGCTAATCTAGAGAAAATCTAAGCAATCATTAACATGTAATGGACCCAAACCATTAATGAGATACATAAACTCAATGGGAGAATTACAGCTTTGAGGAGGTTAATTGCCTCATCGGCTTGGCATTGTCCATCATTCTACAAGAATCTGAGAGACCTAAAAAAATTCAAGTGGGATGACGAATGTCAAATAGAAACCTTCCTCGACTCTCCTCCACTACTTAGTCGCCCTTAACAGGATGAGTCGCTATTTATGTACTTAGTGGCAATAAAAGAAAATGTGGCCTCAGTATTAGTACGAGAAGAAATAAGCAAACAAATGTGGGTGTACTATGCCAGTAGAGTGTTAAAAAATGTCAAATTGAACTACCTTTTCCTAAAAAAACTGGCATATGCATTAGTCAGCTTAACAGTGAAGCTAAAGCATTTTTTTAAGCCCATACTATGGTGGTTCGAATGGATCAGCCCTTAAGAAAAAGTCTTATGAAAAGCAGAAACCTTAGGAAGAGTAGTTGAATAGGTTGTCAGGCTATAATAGTTTGACATAAGATTCGAACCAAGGCATGTGATAAAAGCTCAAGCTCTGACAGACTTCGTAGTTGAACTAACAGGAGTAAAGCTAGAACCAACATAGGTTGATAATGAAGAAAAGTGAAGGCTACATGTAAATGGAGCTTCTGATGCTGAGGGGGTGGGAACGGGGATAGTCTAGCAGGGCCCATATAAAATAATCATCAGATATATTGTGAAACTAAGATTTTAAGCCACCAATAATGCTGCAAAGTATGAAGCCCTGATTTCGAGACTCCAACTAATAAAAGAGGTCTAAGCTAAAGACATCTTTATTTACAATAATTCTAGAGTAGTAGTTTAACAACTCCTCGACCAATACACCATCAGGGATGCCACTATGGCTAAGTACACTAAGCATGGTAAATGCCTCTTAGCCAATATAGAGAGCAAAAGGGGAAAGTGGAGGATCGAACAAATCCCACGTGATAATAATGGAGAAGCAAACACTCTAGCAAAGCTAGCTGCTTCTCCCCATGCCACCCTACCTAAAGGAATACTAGTTGAAGAAAGAATAGAGCCAAAGATTCTCCAGGAGGTGTGCATAGTTATCAAAGCAAAAGAGGATAACTGGATGAGTTCTCTGGCCAAGTACTTAAAATATGGTCATTTGCCAGCATAGCCAAAAGAAGCTTGAGTCATCATCCATTAAGCTATGAACTTTTTTGAGGAAGATGACATCCTCTGTAAAAGATCCTACAACCAACCCTAGCTCAGGTGCATCTCCTTAGAAGATGGAGAATATGTATTTAGAGAAATCCACCAAGGCAAATGCAGAGCCCATGAAGCAGGCATAACCTTGGCTCAAAAAACCATCTTGTTTGGATACTACTAGCCCTTTATGATTAAAGACGTTAAACAACTAGTACAAAAGTATGATGTTTGCCAAGGGCACAATAAAATCCTTTGATAGCTAGTGGTAGGCTAACAACCCATTTGCTCGGTATGGCCCTTCTATCAGTGGGGAATTGACATTCTCGGGCCTTTTCCTCAAGCTTTAGGTCAGAGGAAGTTTAAGGTAGTCGTCATCAACCACTTCATCAAATCACTCAAAGTTGAAGCGCTAGTTACTATCACATCGATAAAGATAGTGGACTTTCATAAAAAGAATGTAATATACCATTTTGGCATTCCTAAAATTATCATAGCCAATAATAGAAAATAATTTGATAGCGACCAATTCAAATCCTATTGTTTTGAGCTCGCCATAAACCTCCAGCTCACTTTGGTAGCCCACTCGCAAACCAATGGTATGATCGAGGTAACTAATAAAACTATTTTGCATGGGCTTAAAAGAAGATTGGAAGAAATGAGAGGCAACTGGGTGGATCAACTCAACCACATCATGTTGGCTTTTCGAGCTACCCCAAGAACTGCAATAAGGCAAACGTCGTTCTCTCTAACATATGGCATGAAAGTAGTAATACTCGTGGAGATTGGACTCTCATCTTACAAAGTCCTCCATTACCGCCTTGAACATAATGAATAAGAATTTCGCCTTAATTTAGACCTTTTAGCTAGCAAAAGAGAAGATATCACTCATCCAAATAGCAGCATACCGATAGAAGGCCACATGGTTCCACAATAGTAGAGTTAAAGCCCAAGCATTCATAAAAGGAGACCTCGTATTAAGAAAAATCGATGAAGCTTATGGAGATGCAAGTATGAGCAAGCTCGGTGCTAACTAGGAAGAACCTTACAAAATTCTCAGGATAGTTAGACCAATAACATGCAAGTTAGAAACCATAGAGGGTAAGTTTATGCCACGAACATGGAAGCTCTGACGAAGTACTTCATCTAAATTGTCATCACGACTCCTATAAAGTAAGTCAAGCCATGCCTTGACCTTAAAATATATATTAAGGAATTAATAAAGACTTTCCAATCTTCACTTCATTCATTAAGCAAACTTGTCTTCATGCCAAGCATGTACTGAGCTAATTAACCATGCACATCATAATAAAAGAGCAAATTCACATCATTCGAAGTGTGTACCACTAATCACCTTGTATACCTCGATAAAAAGAAAAAATCCTAAAACAAATAAGGCATGTACTGGGCCAATCCACCTTGTACATCATTATAAATGAGCCATAAGTAAAACAAAATTATCTAAACTTAACACACTCAAACCGAGCTAACCTACGATCGAAACAATCACTAAGGCTAACGAACTATCAACATAAGTACTAGTCGAGTCAATTGCAAGTGAACCATTACAAATTACTCAAGCTACTCCATATTATTATTTTGTCAATTTTATCATCTACCAAGACACAGATAACTACTAAAAGAAGGAAACAAAAAGAAATAAGCCATAATAAAAACAAAAAGAATTCTTATTACTTGAATTTTTTTTTTTTGATATAATATAGAGGGGTGAGCCCAAGGTTATAAAAAAATTTATGCTTTACTCCTTCAGCTCCTCCCCATCAATTATATTTACATCGTCTTCCCCTTCACCCTCCTCATTGTCAGCTTCAGCTTATATAGTTGTTACTGTTGAGAGATCGACGTCTGCCGCAAAATCAAAATTATGAATCGGGAATGTCTTCACTAGCCCTTGGCTAATGACGACATTGTAGTTCAGACAAACCCTATCCACCTCCCTCAGTGTAAGTCCCTAAGCTTCCTCTTCCTTCTACTTCTAGAGCTCAACCTCTTGCACCAGCTTGGGGACTCAGACAAACTTTTCTTTAGCTCGACCACCTTGGTCTTCAGCAAAGCCACCTCTTTCTCGGCAGCAGACAACTTCTCTTAGGTAGAGGCTAATAGCTAGGCCCCTTCCTCGGCCTGCTTCAAGGTATCCTGATGTTCCTTTAACAAAGCGTCATGAGCATCTCGAACTTTTATGAGCTACCCCTCGAGCTCTAAAAAGTTCAAAACCTCCTTGTTAGATACCTTGAGCCTTTGGTCCAACACCGCACCAGCTGTAACAGCCTCCACATATGAACTAAGTAATATATGTTAACATAATACTAAAATAAAAAACTACTCACCACATAATACCTTAAGTGAGTGCATATTCATCTAGGTTACGAGCTGCCTGTTGGTTAGGACCTTGAACCTTTCCTCCTCCCTTGGGAAGGTGCATACCTCTCCTCCTCCCTTAGGAAGGTGCATAGCCAAGCCATAGTCTTAACCACCATTTTGTAGTTAAAACTATTGTCATACTTCCTGACTAGATGAGGTCGAGGATCGGGACAGCAACTAGAACCTTGAGGTATAATAAATCTCTTTGTCAAAGTCAACCTCTACCACTTCAGCCCATGATTTCTTAGAGGGAGGGTTAAGCTCTTTCACCCTCTCCAATAGCTCAAGTTGGAAAGTGGTGCCCACCATTGGCTCAGCAACCCTCCACGGACACTTGCTTCTGGCAGCCATCCATGGGGTGGGCCTTTTTTGGCCCGCAATTTGCTTTTCCCTTTTGCCTTATCTTCTCACACAACTTTCTGCTCGCCATCTCAACACGCACTTAAAATCCATGTATGCAAAATAAAAAAGATATTAATATAAGTAGTTAACACATTGGATTGTTGCTAAAACACCATACCATTTAGCCCAGTCATGGGATAGTGCCTGTTTATCAGCCTGTCCAAACTAATGTAATCCTCAACTTGGATTTTCTCCACAATATAGGCTTTAGGCTAATGCACTTGAACCTTTATGTTCCACTCAGCCTTCCTCATCCATGTTGAAAGGAATGGGATCTCATCAACATAGGTCACCATCGGTGGTTCCACCTTTTTATGGATGAGGAATAGTTAGAGAAAAGAAAGTTCAACTTTTAGATCCTCCTTGTACAACATAAACTTTTTCAGCTCTAACTTCGAGAAGGCCCGCAAATCCGGTCTAAGCACACTTAAAGCGAATTCACTCAAGATCTTGTACAATCTTTGAATTATGGTAAGGTCCAACTCGGTCAACCTGCTAGTACTTTCTATCACCTGAGGGTTTTGTCTGCGGACTCACAAAGGAACTGGTTGTTTGGTTGTTTCTACTATCTCACCATAACTAGCTTTTGCCCCATTGGTCTAGCCACTCATTCCAGCCTCAATAGAATCCCCTAGCCTAGAAAGTTCATCCCTCAAATCCATAATCATCGAAAAAAACAAACAAAAATGAAAAGAGAATAGGAGCGAGCATGAACCTTCAGAAACAAGTTCCATTGAGCAAAAATAGGCAATACTCTCTCCCGAACCGAGCTGCAAATCATCGGCAACAGAGAAAACACTTCAATAGGAAAGTGAGAAAAATGCAAAATGGGATGAAAGGGAGATATTCCCCCTATTTATAGTCTCTTAAGCTTGAAGACAAAGAGACAATCCATGTGAACTGTCCCCCATTAAATAACCCATATCAAATCAATCAAAGTTTGACAACCCAGGCACATTAGTCTAGCGACATATGTCATCATCAACTATTATAATGCTTTGACTTTCGAGATTCAAAATTTTAATTCCCACTCAAGCATCAATAACTCATACCAGTGCCATTGCTTTAATTTTCAACCCGGTCGCATCAACTCAGCCACTAAACCAATACAAGAATTGAGATGTAAATAGATTCGGACTCAATGAGGGACATGTGATACTACCCAAACATGAAACGACATAGGACCAATACCATATGAGGCTTAACCATATAAGGCCTCGATTGGCCCAACACACCAATCTATAAAACCGACTTGACCCGTTAGTCGATGACCAACCAATTCACTCGACTTGACTATTAGAGACAGGTTGGCTTGCCAGTGAGTTGTGCGAGCTTGGCCAAATAGTGCCCTAACCACTCCTAACAATGATTTAACCAATATCTACATGGACATAACTCTCTTATACAAAGGTTTCAAGTATCTTTCATAAGGATGATTTTTTTCTTCTCTACACTTTTACCCTTAAACTGAACATGACTAACTCAATCATCGGAGTGGACCCCCAATCGAGAGCCATACTCCTTCTAACTTTGCTTGTCTTGCAGGTCATCGAACTGAATCATCCGACTACATTTTCAAGCTCGGACATCATATATATATTCGGCTAAACTTTAGTTTCAAGTTAATTAGAGTCGGCTACATGAATTCACATTTTCACTCGTAAATTATTAAAATATTTAAAATTATATAAACTTAAATTAATATTTCTTATATTTAAAAGCCAAAATTATGAATGGTCAGACTCAAAAGCTAAAAAAATCTAAATTTCTTTTTATATAATTCACTTGATGATTTAGTCCAATTCATCCACAATATGAAGTAATTTGATCCTTATCTACTTAAAAAAGATATGATCTAAAAATGACTCGATCCAAAACATATCTAAATTTAAATAGTTAATAATTTAAAGTGATGCATTCAATTAAGACTTCTAGAGATACTTATTTGATGATTCATTATATATATATATATATATATATATATATATATATATATATATATATATATATATATATATATATATATATATATATATATATAGATATATGTAGTTTGATATTATTAGTATCTATAGCTGAGTTTAGGATAAAAATTTGAAAGAGAGTCTCTTTTTTTAAGTGATTATATATATTTTTAATATAAATTTTGTCACTAAAAATTATTATTAATAAAAATTTTTAAATTAATTTTGTACTTTCATAATTAATATAAAAATAATTTCTAATTACTTAAAAAAAATTTCTTTTAGTTTTTTTTTTAAAATCAAATTTTTGCAATAGGAATGCCATTGCGAAATATGCTCAGTCTACTGTCTGCTGACTTCAAGAAATTTGTAAGTGATGGGCTTTAATAAATATACCAACATTGCTCATACAAAGAAGAGGACAACTTGAAGCGAGCAATACTCATACGAGTCTTGGATCAAATCCGAACCAATTTTCATCTCTTCATATTCTCTCCATGCTCACATCACACGCATGAAAATTCTCATCGTAGAAAGAAATTAAAAGCTAACGCATGAAGG
>CATIWR010492442.1:0-16763 GCA_949677035.1 Omphalea diandra | reverse complement strand
TTGGTCGAACCTCGTTAAATTCTGGTGTTCTTATTTTGTCTTTATTTTCAATAGCTATTTTGTAGGGTATAGTTGTAGTGATATATTGTGCTGTTAAATTACTATTAGGGTGATTTTGTCTAAGGAGATTGGGTTTTAAGTGGGACAACTTGTGACCCCTCCAATCTTTCCTAGGAATCAACTATAGTGTGGTTTTACAGTACAATCTTTCACTCTCTATTCACCTATAAATTTATTAGGTGAATTTGGTGGGTGAAATATTACCCTTATTCCACAACAGATGAAACCAATATTCACAAATTGCAATACATACAAGCAGTAATCAAAGGAACCCTGGGGCTGCACCCTCCATCTTCGATACTAACGCCAAGGGAATCTAGTGAGACCTGTGAGATTAATGGCTACGCGCTACCCGCGAAAACTAGAATCATCATCAATGCATGGGCAATTGCAAGAGATCCTAAGTACTGGTCTGAACCTGAGAAATTTTATCCAGAGAGATTTCTTAAGAGCTCCATAGATTACAAAGGAATGAATTTTGAGTATATCCCATTTTGCGCTGGAAGAAGGATGTGTCCTAGCGGAAGTGAATATTGGGTTCTTACTCGCGAATTGTTGGAGCAATTAAATTAAACTAGCAACACAGTACAAAGAAAGCAAGAAGACACATGAGAGAAAAATGATTCACTTGTCTTATAATTGAATTGAAAAGAAAGAGCATATATATAGGCATACATAGAACTGAAAATGCAGAAAAAGAGGACATTATCAGCCTACTAAATCACTAAATAAGTTATAAACAAATATCTCAACTGATCAATATTTGACCTGAAAAATAGGAGAAAAACTAGACATTAATTAAAGACAAAGTCATGTTACTTAGCTGTAATTTTGAATAAACCTTCAACACGAATTTGTTGTTCCATTTTGATTGGAAACTACCTGAAGGAACAAGGAAGGAATATATAGACATGAGTGAACTGTTTGGTTTAGCTCTTCGTAGGAAAGTAGGTTTGGTGGTAATTCCCGTTCCTTACCATCCTTCATCCAACAATTAATTATATGCTTGTGGCGGTAATATGTTTATAGATACGTATGTATATCCCCCGAAAGCAGTTCTCCGTACACCGGATACGTAGCTTATCGATTTATTTGGGATGCGAATGGAAATGCATGCTAGGAAAGATGGGGTTGAGTCTGATACATTAACTGTCTACTCAATTTTGTAGCTCATGAACTTGCCAAGGTAAAATGTGAAGTGTTACTTTTAATATATTGTATGTACTAATATTTGAATGTTGTGTGCAAGCAATGAAATGGAAAGGCCAACATATCAATGACTACACTTTGACGCTAGCTCAAGTGGCAAGAACATTTGCTCTCCAGAGCAATGTTGTAAAATCGGATTGGTCAGTTAATCAATCATCAAATTAATTTCTAATTCAGTTGGTTTGATCGATCTGATCGGTTTGGTTGAGTTAATTTAATAATAAATAAATTTTAAAATATTATTAAAATAAATTTAAAAAATAGAAAAATATAGTATAAATATATAAATATATTTATAATAATTAAAAATATAAAAATAATTTTAAAAGTCAATTCAATTCTAACAGAACCAATCGCTGATTCGATTCTTAATTTTATCGGTCCGATCGGTTCTCAAAACATTGCTTAAGAGTAGATGTTTTGGGCTTAAGTCGTTTCCTTCATATTAAGTGCATTACTATCTTTATGATGAATGTAAAAGGATGACCAAGCCTCTGTTGTGTAGCTGCGGCCACATTGAACCTTTTAATGAAGCAATGTGTTGAAGACAAAAGTTAAGATCCCCATCGTTTGCTATGTTAAGTACAGAATTGATGTAAATTTGGTTTCAATTTTATGTTCAGCAAGTAATCTAACTCAAATGTTGTTGCGGGATTTAATTTTTTTTTTCATTTAAAATATCTTCCTGATATTGTAAAATGCTCCAAATATTATATAAAATATTTAAAAGTAATTATCAATTTGTCATTTGATAATTACAAATATTTGGAATAATTATTATACTGGACGAAAGTTTTTTTTTTTTTTTTGAAACTTATAACAGGTTCATTTTTAAAATTGAAGTATTAAATAATTTACATCTATTTTTTTAAAAAATAATATGAAACTTAAAAACTCCATCTTAAAATATTTAATTTGCTGAAAAATGAGATAAAAACTTCAAAATATAGCCAGATGCTATTCAAAATTGTCAAATTATTTTATAACTTTTGAGAATAAAATAGTAAATTAACTTATAAGTTTCAAGGGTAAAATTTTTGACTTATTAATTTTGTGAAAGAGACAAAACTTTTCACATAGTATTATTGAGAAAGAAAATTGTCAAAATACTATCACTCTTCTTAATTATGATAAACTTAAAAACAAATAAAAAATAAAAATAGTAATATTAATTTATTTTTTATTATGTCTATTTATTTGTATTTCCTTTCATTTTTTTTTATAAAGAGATGTTAATTAATTGACCTAAATAATTATCTTGCAAATTTAGATGGAAAAATTCAATTATCATATATAATTAGTATGTAAAATGGTAAAATGGCTTTACAAGTTTATGAACGAAATTAGCTTATATGATAACCTTGTCAGATTACTATATTTTTATATCAATATATTTTTGAAAGGAAAAATAGCCAAACACTGGTAAAAAAAACTTGCTCTCATTTTAGTTTATATAATAATATTTCATGGAGTAAGGTTTAATTTGGCGCTTTAATTATTATGCGGGATTCAATTAGATTAAAATTAATTTATATTATGAAAAGATAGCTCATTTAAATTTTAATGATATATATAGCCGAATGTCTTCTCATGCGGTCAAAAATTAATTAAAAAATAAAAAATTCAATCCTTACCTTTTTTTTTTTTTTGCTTTCTCCATATACCAAAATGTTAGCTGGTATGGTTATCAAGTCAAGACACCAAAAAACCGTATTCTCTCTCACTCTTTTTTTCAAAACTCTTTTCTTTGCTCATGCTTCACCGATGATAGTCCATACTTTCATTATTTTTATTACTATTTTATCTATTTTCATTTCACTAATACAAGTCTACATTTATTTTCACATATTTTCTAATTTTTTTTAATTTTTATTGTAACTCTGATAGAAGTTTTTAGTTATTCATTTATGAAATTTTGAGTCCTCTTGTATAAAAGTTATTAGTATCCCTTTATGGTATTGATTTATAATATTATTGAATTGCTTAATTTTTTATAACAATTCAACTAGACTTATTTGAAGATAAAAATATCAAATTGTGGCTTCGTATAACCACTAATTGGAGTGTATCTCTCGTTGTTATGCAAGATTTAATATTTTGTCAATATGGTTGTATTTTCTACGAAAGAAAATCTTTACTTTTCATATTAGATTTAACAGATACGGTGCCAAGATAATGTGTTTTGGGTTGTAAGTTTTAATTTTATTTTTTTTACATATATTGGTATTTTTGTATTTTATATTTTATGAATGAGAATTATCTCAAAAAAAAGTCAAGACACCAAAAAATATATATTTTTTTAAAATTTTAGGTCAAATCACTTATAATTTTAATTTTTAAATAAAAGTCTTATTTTAACTTGTAACTATTATATTTTAATAATTTAAATGCATCAATTTTGAATTAAATTAAAATCAAATTAATTTAGAAAGATAAGAAGATCAAATCGAATCACTTTAAATCGAGTCATTTCAGGTAGTTTTAAATTTTGAATCGTATTTTTCAATGAAATCAGAAATTACCATTTTTAGCCGTTTCAATGCGGTACGTTTGGATCCATCAATTTGCTCGTTTTGATCGTCTATATCTCCTGTGTTTATGGAATTTTTCCTCTTCTTTTGCTAATGTTGTCTTTGGGTTATATTTATAGTTTGGGATAATGAATCGAACTGTTGTTGTAACTATAAACCTTACCTTCCAAAGCTAATTAATCAAGGAAAATTTTTCTGTTTATAAACCTTATCTTTGAACAAAATTTCAACCATTAAATTTGAATGAAAGGTGAACATCATTTAAACATACTAAACATATTTATTCAACACATGAGAAGATTGAAATTAAATAAAATAATTTTTGAATGATTATTTGAAAAGAATTTCATCTAGTTTAATAACTAACTGTTATTCCTATTGTGATATTGCAAGCATTAACTATCCACAAGACGTATAAAAGTGGAGATGACTTATAAACTCAACACTTGGTTGTGAATGGATTGGATTTTTTATGAGACCATACATACTCAAAATACTTTCGAGGCTTTTGAGATCCAACTAATTCTCCGTCTCATAAAAGCTAAGGTACATGGCAAGGCGTATAAAAAAACTTAATAGCTAAAGCATGATTTGTTTTATGAAAAATATTTTTTTTATATTTTTCTTGCTACATTTAAAAAAATTAGTTAATGAATAAGTTTTTAGGATAAAAGAAAAAATTAAGTCATTTTTTTTAAAAAAATTTTTATTTTAAAAACGAAAAATCATTTTTAAATTTTAATAAATTCATCTAAATAAAAGTTAAATCATATAAATATAAATATTATTATTACTGGTCATATTTAATTATCAATACTCATCATTAATCATTATCAACGTGTTGTAATCACCAATAATAGGTGAAACTCATAAAATTTTTTATTTTTAATATATTTTTCTTATATTAAATAATAATAGTATAAATATAAAATATTTATGATGTAAGTTTTATTATAATTTTATAAATAAAAATTAATATTTTTATTGTATATTTATAAAATATATTACCCATAAAATATTTTTTTTAAAATAAATTATTTTCCGTTAAAAAAACTAAGCCTAAATAAGAAAATTAAATTGAAGGCATGTGCTAGTACCAAGAAAAGACAAAACCAGGAAACAGTTATATATTAAAGTAAACTATATCGCCCGCCACTTCGCCGTCTCGGCGATAAGCCCACTCTTCATTATTATGCGACGAAGATAGATTTCTATAAGCATTTAAAATGTACCTTCTGACTTACTTCTCTTACTAATCATGCCTAAATGTTTCATATAAATAAGAAAACAAAAAAATATTTAGTCCATGGCTGCCCACAGTTTTAGAGGTTCCTTTCCGGTTGGCATGGCATCAACACTGGCAGCGTTCACTGGTCAGAATGGGAAGCCACAGCACTTCCAAACTTTTAAAATTTATCAATTTCATTTCTACAATTTTTACAAGTATATATTTAACTCTCAAAACTCATATTTAAATTTGTATTTTTATTATATCAACTAGCACATATAAATTCTTATATATTTTTAGCTCAAATTTCTTTACTCAATAACAATGGCAAATATGCCTTTACTGCAATTAGTTGGTTCTTGCAACTTAAATTCATAGAAGCATGATTGGAGTCCTGTTGTTTTCCGTCTTAATCTCATTGATGAATAAACTGTGTACCACTCTGTGTCGAATAGATCACGCGAAAGAAAGAAAAATTTTATTTTTTGTTTCTCACTTTACTAATAAAATTTTTGTGTTTGAAATGAATTTTGAATTGATACAATTTTATTATTTAGAATGAATGTATATTGAATTGAAATCATTCCATTTTCTTAAATATCCTTATTCATTTAAAATAAGTATAGTGTTAATTTAAATTAGGAAATTATTAGAGTAATTTCATTTAATTTTTTTATTATATTAAATTTTATTAAAATTTTATTTTTTAAAATCTAATTTGACCTTTTTCATCAATTTATTTCTTTTTTGAATAACATAATTTAATTCTTTTTAATCTAACTTTTTAAGTAAGAGAATTATTAAAATGGAATTCGATAATTGTATTGAATTCTTTCAAAATATGAATTTTTCAGATGAGGCCTATGCGTTGGGGCTAAAAATATGATAGTTTGAAAATGATAAATTATTAGTCATTTATTGGCAAACTATAATTTATATATTATTTAAAATATATTTACAAAATCATAGGGACAAGACAATGATCAAGTTCTTATTGGTTTTATTTATCTTCTTTGTTTTTATGAGAGACAGTTTTGTTTGTTGCAATTGGTGCATTGAGGATTTGGCAGTTTGCAACTCAGCTTTTGATTGATTTTAAGAAAAATAAGAACAAAGGGATGAAGGGTGTTATGGTCAAATTAAAATTTGTCCATGGAATATATTATGCTCTCACCAAGTATGACACGTTATTTTACACAATTTATTGCAAATATCAACAATTTGTGTTAGTTGATTATAAATAAAATTATAATGATTAAATAGATTAAAAATAAAAAATTGAAGTGTTAAATTAATTAAAAATTAACAGTGGAGTATTAAAGTGACCAATCACAATTAATTCAGGGGGCAATATATGTATTCAGCCCAAAATGATAATTTGATAATGATAAGTTTGATTTGAAACAAACTCTACTTTTATAAACAAAAATTGAATCATTTTCAAATTTTTGAAACAAGTCGCGGACTTTTTAGAAATGAAGAAATATTATTTTATTTTTTAAAAATAAATATTTTAATAATTTAAATTAAATTTAAATTTAAATTATTTTGAGTCAAATTAAAATTTAAACAATTCAAGTTAACCACTAAAGTCGGGTTAAAATTAACTTGAAAATTTTAAGTTCAAATAATCTCGAATTTCATTTCAAACCAAATAAAGTTCCAATTATTTTTTAACAAAGTTTACTTAAATTTCTAAATTAAGTCAAGAACTGTTAGCTCTATCCAAATTAAAGTTTAGCATCTTGATTCTTAAAAAAAAGACTACATCTTGAGAAAATGCATGTATTACTATAAAAACCATTTAAATAACAAATGGCACATTGACAACGAAAACAGAAATGAGATTGTGAATTGAAACTTTGATTAAGACCTAATCAATAAAAAATTAAAAATTTTCAATTTGACCAAATGTTGTCCTTTCTTGACCAACCCATCTCCTGCTTATCTATTTCTTGCAATGTTGTCCGTTCTTGACCACCCATCTCCTGCTTATCTATTTCTTGTTCAGGTCAACTCTATTGCTTTGTCTTTTTTGGTTAATTTATTTCCGACGAAGCTCGAATTTCTGATTCCACAATCTTAAAGATAATTTTAATATAATCAAATTAAATAGTTATTGGTGAATTAGCATTTTTATAATGAAGCGGTTCAACAATCACATGCCGGTGAACAGCAGACGCTGAAAGATTGAATTTTGAATTCAAAATTGGGTGGCTGATCTGAAAGAAAGTTAGTGACATTTTGTGCCCTTGTGGTGCGTGGCGGCCGTGGTCCACCATTCGCAAAGTGTAATTTTTTAAGGTATATTATCTTATTAAACGTTAAGTGGATTAAAGAAATGAATTAGCCCCTTATTATATAGTATGTATACTATCTTCATCTGGGGAAATTTTACAATTATTAGTAACATTTAATTTTATAAATTATTTGCGAATATATATATTTAATCTAAGTTAAATAAAAAAAAAAGTTAAACCGCTATTTTTGGTGAAATGATCAAACTTTTATTTTTGTAATTAAAAAATATAAATAAAGTGTCATAGAAGCAAAATAATCCCGAAAGGTACCATTTGAATTTTGTTTGCATTTTGTATTTATATCTATAAAAATAAAAGTGTGATAGATACAAAATAATTCCGAATGGCATCATTTGAACTTTGTTTTCTTTATTTATATATGAATAATTTTATATTAATACATTAATATGCAAATTAATAATTAATTGTAAGTAATATATAAATAAATGTCAATACGCCATATTTAAAAATGTTCAAGATTTGTAAAATAATTTTATAGGAATGAAAAAATTATTAATCTCAACAAGCATAAAATAATAGAAAAAGTGCTAAAAAATGTAAAATAATGAATCATATATTAAAAAGTAAAAAAGTAAATGTTTATTATTAATTTATCTATTTGATTTAGGGGTAACAGCTAATGCAAGCGATTAGTAGCAAACGATCATGAACATAAGATGTTTGAAAAAAATTAATGATTGAAGCTGGAGTGACATTACAAAATTACCCAAAAACATTATTTTTACATTTTATGTTAAATTATTTTATATAAAAAATAAATTGATATTGTGATAAAGAGAATAACAAATCTAACACTAATATTAATTAAATAAAATCAAACCTAAGTTTTTATGTTTAAAGTACTGAAAAAAATTAATTTTAATGTTTGATTATATTTTTTAAAATATTGATATTTCAGTATTTAATTAATTTTTAAATTGAAATATTAAATATTAATAATTATCAAACACTCATTAATAAACATTTGAACACTTAATCAATCAATACAGTAAACAAATACTAAACAAAATAGACCCTTAATGAAATTAGAAATTTTCACATTCTAAATCGGTTATAATGAATTTCATCTTTAGAGAACAATGAAAGAGACTAATCACAACCACTTCTTATCCATTAATAAAAGAACTAATTAATAATTTCAATTCTCTTATTGTTTGTCAATGTATCTTATGTTTTTTTTGTAGGTGACGATGGTTTCACACTTTCAGGTCTTTATAGTCAAAATAAAGAAAAAGGACTTTTGACGGTCACGCCATTACTTACTGTTACAGGTGGATTTTTGACCTGAGCTATTTGGTTTGGTTGGAAAGAAAAGTGAGAGAGGACGACAGAGTCTGCTCCGATCCAATCTTGAGACCTACTATAAATTCGCTCTTCCTAAATTAGAAGAAGTGGACGAGAGGAGCTAAATATATTTAATTTAGATTATTGCCCTTATAACTTCTATTTAATGTAAATTGTTCTTAGATGGGTAATTTGTCCATTCATACATAGTGAACACTTCATTTATTTCTCCCCCACATTTGTGACCAAAAACATCTCATCCTTCTTTTCTTGATTCCCTCCTTTATTTTATTCATTTGTTTTGCAATTTCCATCCTTCTAAACAAAGATAGCATTAGTCAAGTGCCTAGTAATATTTACTTTCGTTTAGAAATAAATTATTAAGCTATGACCCATTTTCCCAATTGAGGAATTTCAATCAATGGATTTGAGGAATTTATATATTTTGGACAAAAACCGTTCTCTGATTAAACAAAAAAACAAAACAAAATGTGTTTCCATCCTTATGAAATCCTGTATACATGACATGGCAGTTAAAATGTGCTCATGGAAATTTCTAAAAAAAAAAAAACTCATGGTAAGTATGATTTTGTAAGATCCCTTATTTTAATAGATAAAATTACCTTGAATTGCACAAGAAGAACGTCTCCACCGTTAGCCCCTTCCTATTTTTATTTCTTATTTGGTTCTAGTAAGTTCAGATCTATTATTTTAATAATAGATTTATTTTTATTTTTCTTATTTCTTGCATTATATAGCATTACATATTTTTTATGGGTGATTTTTCTTATTTTTTAGGTGTTCTCTTTTGTGGGTTTTTTTTTTCCATTGAAATTAGTATTTATTGATTTTAGAATGTTATTGATTTATTTTATGAGATGGACTTAACCTTTCAAAATATTAATTTCGAGAAAAAAATTTATTTAAAAAATATAGAAATATCAAAATAAATTTGGAATGGTAAAAAGGTGATCCTAAATACTTATTTAAAATATTTACACAATTATATAAAGTTTATTCATAATTTTTCATCATTAACACCATTAACTGTAGATATAGTATGATTTTTTATATACAAAACTAATAAATTAAAGCTTCTACAAATCTTTTATATTCTAAAAAAATCATTAGAATCCATAAATTTAATATGCATACAAACAGTTTAGATTATGCAAATCCACAGAACAAGCTCAAATTTTGTAAATCTAAAAATTCTAACAAATTCAATAAATTATAAAATATCTTCAGTCCAACATGGGCTATATGAATGGAAATAAAAAATAAAATTTATTGTGAGACTTTTTTTTTTTTTTTGCACAAAAAATTAGTGCATTTGAACTATTAAAAAATGTATTTCATAGGAAACATTACAATTTACAATTTTTTAGTTAAAAATAACTAGGTAATTTGCATTAAAAGAAAAAATAAATCCGGAAGGCAGATACCTGTATGATGGCTATATCTCTTAAAACTCATCCGCTTGGTCGGGCACCCAACTCTTATTCCTTCTCATTTCCATATCATTATTATATTTGCTATTATGCTAAAGAAAGTATACGACACAATATGGAACTTCTATGAACATGCCATGCCATCCATTTTTGACTCCTTTTTCGGTTCTTGTCACACAGTCTTTTTGGTAACACTTTGGTCTTCCTTATTAGCTTATTTATCATACTTTAATGCAAGGGTATTATAGTAACAAGAGTAGAATCGTCCCAATCAGGCTCATATAAAAGGCAATACTTGCTTTCAGATCCATCAATCTCTGCATTTGATTCCTTCTTTTACTATTGAAAATAAGTTGGATCCAATGGAGAGTATTATTCAGTTACCCTCGTTCCAAGTTCTGTTTCCCATCCTCATCCTCTTGCCGATACTACTCAGAATGCTACAGAAATCCTCATCAAAATCCAAGAACTCAGCCTTAAAACTACCTCCAGGGCCAACAAAGCTACCCCTTATAGGAAATATCCACAATCTTGCTGGTGCTCTACCCCATCACGCCCTAAGAGACCTAGCTAAAAAGTATGGCCCTCTTATGCATCTACAACTCGGCCATGTCTCTGCTGTTATAGCTACTTCCCCAGATATGGCTAAAGAGTTCATGAAAAACCATGACACCATCTTCGCTTTCCGTCCCCATCTCCTTGCTGGAGATATCTTAACCTATGATTCTACAAATATTGCCTTCGCACCTTACGGTAACTACTGGAGACACCTACGAAAGATTTGCACGATGGAGCTTCTAAACGCTGCTCGTGTTCAATCATTTCGACCCATTAGAGAACGTGAGGCAACCACTTTTATCAAGAACATCGCTGCATCTGCAGGATCCCCAGTCAATCTTGGGGAGAAGATTTTCTCATTGATTTATAGCATAACCGCAACGGCAGCTTTCGGCGAAAAGTGCAAAGATCAGCAAGCATTCATGTCCCTTATCCTGAGAAGTGCAGAGCTTGCGGGAGGTTTCATGATAGGCGATATGTATCCTTCACTTGGAGTGGTTCATCAGATTAGTGGACTCAAGGCTAAGCTCGAGATGCTGCACCATGACACAGATAAGATACTGGATAGCATTCTGAGCGATCATAGAAAGAGAAGGTTAGCAGCCAAAAAGGGGAATGAAGAGATGAGGGAAGACCTAGTTGATGTTCTTTTGAGGCTTCAAGAACAGGGCGACCTGGAATTCCCCCTTACGGACGACAACATCAAAGCAGTCATCTTGGTTAGTGTATACACACACACACACACACGATATTAGTAGTTATTTGTTATCATTTGGCCTTTTTGGTACGTCGAAAATTGCAGAGTTAGAGTATCATGATTGAAACTTGTAGAAGGAAATAGATAAGTTTCTATACAAGTCAGCACTTGAACCTTGTCCTCCTATAACATGCCGATAGTACATATATATAAATTAGTTTATAGTGATCTAGTGATTAAGGAGTTTATGCCAACGTTTACTGTATTAACCATAAGTTCATTCCTTGATATCATTTTAGGATGTGTTTGGAGCTGGGAGCGAGACATCATCAGTAACAATTGAATGGGCAATGTCAGAGATGGTAAGAAATCCAAGGGTTATGAAAGAGGTACAAGCTGAGGTGAGACGAGTATTCGGTAAAACAGACATCGTAGAAGAAAGTGGCATTCAACATTTGACGTACCTGAAAATGGTAATCAAAGAAACCTTAAGGCTACACCCTCCATCACCTCTTCTACTTCCAAGAGAATGCAGCGAGACTTGTGAGGTTGGTGGGTACAGCATACCAGTGAAGAGTAAAGTGGTCATCAATGCATGGGCAATAGGAAGAGATCCAAAGTATTGGCGCGATGCTGAGACATTTTATCCAGAGCGGTTTAGTGATGGTTTGATTGATTATAAGGGGACCAACTTTGAGTACATCCCATTTGGGGCAGGAAGGAGGATTTGCCCTGGCATATCATATGCAAATGGAAACATTGAGTTGCCACTTGCGCGACTCTTGTACCATTTTGATTGGAAACTTCCTAATGGACAGAAACCAGAAGAACTAGACATGACAGAAACATTTGGTATGCATGCTAGAAGAAAAAATCATCTTGTCCTAGTTCCTACTCCTTACCAACAGTAGAGCCGCTTACAAAACTTTGGTTTTGGACGCAGACGCCAGGACCGTCCAAAATAAGCGAGTCCAGCTCCAAATATTGGTATGGTAATGTACCAGTAGTAGAATAAAAGAAGTATGTCCAAGAACAGTTACAAGCGTTTTGTAAAAAGAATAAGGAACGATGGTAACAAATGATAATGGAAGAAACTCTTTTTCCTTTCCATAGTTATTGAAGGATTTATGCTATAGATTCGAGATTTTAGCTTGTAGTGGGGCGGAGCAATTGAGTGGAGTCACGTTGACCTCACTCATTTTTTAAAGACTATATCTTTTTTTTAAAAATATTTGGGCCCCATTGAAAATTACAAAATGAGCCAGTTAAAAATTTTAATTTTTTTTTTTGAATTCATGGGAATTTCTATGATATAATCAATGTCCATTAATTGTACAAACTATTTTATTTTAAATTTGAAAATATTTATAAAATGTCTATTAAAATTAATAAAATTTTTTCTTTGAAATCACTTATGGCCTTTTAAGCTTTCAATTTTAATATTATTCCAAAGTTATAATGATCAAAATTTTAAATGATAGGTCAACAAAACTAAAAGCTAAAATAATTCACTTTATTTATTAGTCTTCTAAAAATAAGATAAAATAAAAAATGGTAAAAAGTAATACTAAAATATGTTTATTCAGTATGCAAAAATAAATTATTTGTAAACAGTTTTTAAGAAAAAAAAATTTATTTTTAGTTGTCTAATTAAAGTGTTAACAATAGGACAATGGTTCAATTTACCCATTGAATTCGTAATTGATATCCAATTTCACCGATAATTAACTTTTTTTTGTTCTGTTCATTTTGATTTGAGTTCAAATTAATCATTTTTTTAAATAAAAGTATATTTCTCTCTTTTTTCAATGATAAAAAAAATGTCAAAAATAAAAATAAAATCAATTTATTTAACCATATGATTTGGAAATTTATTTTCGAAATGAAATTATATTCTATTAAATTTGAAATGACATGAATATTTTAAATTTATTGAATGAAAGTATGGTCTATTATAATTTTGAGTTAGAAGGTTAAATTGCATTTTATTTTATGAGATGATTAATGTTATTTTTGGATAAAAAAAAGGATATGCACTCAGTTGTGTTATTTATGCTATCACACCTTTGACGTCACGTGTTATACAATTATATTTGAATAACACTCAGTGTACACATGCCTTTAGAGCATATATTAGGTTGTTGCCCATTGGAGACTTTAGGTCTGCGCATATATGACTGAGATTCATACTTTAAGTTGTACATAGATGTCTTAGGATCTATTGCTTGTTAGAATTGATAAATTGCATAGTTGAGTATGTATGTGATTTTGTTAGTATATTTTATTGATTTTATAACTTATTGAGATTTTAATTATTTTGTTTCGAATACAAAAAATTTTGAGTATTAAAAATGATAAAATTTTATAAATTATCATTTGTCGAGCGAGATAATTATTTTATATATATGCGAGTACTTCAAGATTTTGAAAAGATATTGATGCTTATGTATCTTGGAGTTTGAAAATGAGTTTTATTATTTATAAAATTTATTAGTATTTTTATTTCAGCTAATTATTGATTAAGGCTTCATATATATATATATATATATATATATATTATTGTTTATCCCCTTACTAAGTTTTCTACTCATTTCACTCACCAATTTATGAATGTGAAGAATTTTCTATTTTTTAAAACTTTCTAAAATATTTTTAAAACTTCTTAAATTATTAATTTTTTATATTTTTGATTAATTCAGAAAATTAAATATTTAATATTGGTTTACTTGTTACGTGACAAAATGATATAATTATAATAACAAATGTAACATTTATTTTTATTCAATAATTAATAATTAAATTTATTATTATTTTTATAAATTTATTATCTAAATAGACATTTTAAATAAATAAAATAATAAAAATACATTTAATTAAATTAGCATAGTAAATTTTAATAATTATATAATTTTTAGATAAAAATAAGAAAATTCATGGTTTCATTTTTTCATCTTGTTTTTGTCTTTTTAGTCCTTTTAATTTTTCTTATTGTATAAGAAATTGATACTTATTTTTTATTAAATTTCTAAAAACAATGAATCTGAAAATATTTTTATATTGTTAATTTTCAATATTTTTATATTATAATTAAATTAAATACTTAATTATTAGTTTACTTTTCACATGATAAAATAAAAAATATAAACACTTACCAAAAATATTATGTAATTTGGTTTGATGTATTTAAAAAATTATATATTGGGATAGAAATATAAATTTATTATATTTTATTTAAATTAATTCATTTTATTATATAATTTAGATCAAAATATCTGGAGTGAAGATACTTTTAAATCATTAATAAAATTACTTTATAATGAATTATATACAATTCTTTTAATCCAATAAATATAAAATTTATTTTAATATATAAATTCAGAGACCATTGTGAGAATTACATATTAAAAAAGAAAATAAATAAAATTTTTATATTATATATAAATTGTTCATTTTATTATGCAATGACATGTAAAGACATCAAAATTAGAGTGGCTTGGAGCACCTATAAAAGCATCCATTCCCATATTATTATCTCTTTATTTTTCTTTCTTGTCATTCATCTGTAGTCCTCCAACTCCAACATGGGTTGCCGTCAAGTTGAAGCAGACTTTATAGTCAATTAATATTTTTAGAATTAAATCCAACTAATTCATTGAATCAATAAAATCAGAAATTGGCTAGAAATTAAGAAATAAAATTGAGACTCTTAAAAGTCAGCTAAATCACCTAAAAATGACCAAAATTAAAAATGATCAACATCAATGAATTGAATTAAGTTAATTAAAACCAAAATAATATTTTATAAAAATTTATATTTTTAAAAGTATACTTTTTACTTAAAATTTAAATAGTAAATTATTTTTAATCATTTTTATTATATTATACTATTGTAAATATTTCAAAAATAAAATCTTTGAATTGGACTAATCGAAATTAGTCAAAACTAAAAATTAATTAACTGATCAATTATACCATGCCAGTTTTAATAATACTACTAGTCAATAGTCAATAAATAATAATTAATAGAGGCATTTTTCCTAATAGTATTCTATTCTATTATTTATTATATTATGCACCACTTGGGCGTAGTAAAGTTGGGCAAGTTTAGATGGAATAATTTCAAATCTCGAATAGTTTTTAATCATATTTTTTTATTAGATTTAGATAGAGTCATTTTTGAATTTCAAATTAAATCGAATCGAGTAATATATAATTTTAATTTTACAATAAAATATTATTTTAATTTATAAATAATTTTAAATATTTAAATTAAACTACGACAATTCCAGTCAACTCAGATTGATCTATAGATTGAATTAAAATTAGATTAGATTTGATCTGGAAATTTTTATAACATTTCAAATTTAAATAATTTTAAATTTCTTTCTAAAATGAGTCAGATTTTAAAAATTGCTACTTTAGTACTGCTTAATAATTATACATTAAGTTCACAAAAAGAGGTTTTTAGCCCATGTCTAAAATAAAGGAAAGAGATAAAAAAAACTAAAGAAAAATAATAAGTCGACTCCTTATTGGTCTTCTGCATATACTGCAAATTATTAGGTGAAAAAATAATAAATAAACAATTGCAAATATTTTAAAATAAAAAAAATATCAATAGAATCTTTTAATGTCAGTGATATCAAAATTTTTTTATGAAAAATCTTTTCATATATTATTCATTGTATATAAAAACACAAAAAATAGAATGCAATTATTGAAACTTTCAAATGACATCTAAAACACATAAAATTTGAGATTATATATCAAATAAATGAATAACTTTTTCTATGATTTGATTATATATATACATACATATATATATATATATATACATACATACATACTTACATACAGACATACATACATACATACACACATATATACATACATACATACATACATACATACATACATACATATACATACATATATATATATATATACTATTACAATAATTTTTTATTATAATTTTAATATAAAATTTTATATATTAATTGGTTATAAAATATTTTTTCTAATTAAAAGTAATTATTTCCAACAATGATAAAAAAAAAAGGTCTTTCATAAAATGGAACCCTAATAATAGATTAATTCTCTCATTTTAAAGAACTTATAATTTAATATCCAGAATTGTCAATATGAAAAAGACTAAGCCAACAATTATTGTCTAAAAGTTGATATGATGAATTTGAGTTGTCCAAATATTAAGTTATTAATTGTTGGAGATAAAAAGCCAAAAATGTCAATGCCTAATTTAATTTTGGGGATTTCTTCCTCCAATTACTAGTCTTTCTTCCATGCTTTCCTTGACTTTTTGTTTTTTTATACCTATTATATATGTTTTATAATAACATCATTAAACTCTTAGCCATTTAAATATAACTTCAAGACGCACAAAACGCAGAGTATGACCAATATAAT
>CATIWR010492355.1:0-14560 GCA_949677035.1 Omphalea diandra | reverse complement strand
GTGTTAAATTATATTTATATTTGGAATGGTAGGAATGGAAAGAAATGGTTTGAAATTAATTTTATTTGTTTGCAATGAAATGAAATGGAAGGTTAACTTAAAAATTGACAAAAATACCCTTATACATATAAATATAATTTTCTTTTATTTTTTCATTTATCAAATATTTAATATTAAAATAGAAATTTATTTTTATTATTCAAAAATATAAATTATTTTTATTCACAAAAAATGTGAACAATTAATTTTTTAAAATTTCTTGGCAAAAAATTAAATATAAATAGTTTGAAAAGTAAAAATTTTTTAATTAAGGAAACCGAGGATAGATTGTTGTGCGGGACAGATTGTTGTAGGTTGTGCGGGAGGAAGCAGATTGTTGTGCGAGGAAGCAATGGCGAGGAAGCAGATGACCAACCAAATCGAGGACAGATTGGTAAATTTATTATTTTTTTTTACTTTGAACTAGTAGAAACACTCCAATTTAGGGTGTTTCAATATATTGATTTGGGTGGTTTTTGAAAGGTTTACTAAAACCTTTCAAATCACTCTATTACACTCTAATCCATTTTATCTAAATATAAAATTATTTTCTAAATCAATTTCTTTCCTTGCATTCCATTATAAACTTTCAATCCAAACATATGAGGAATTTGTTGTAAGTGGCTATGTCGGGTCATCCTTCAAAATGTATATGTATAATGAAAGCAGGCACAGAGAACTGCACTGTATCCGGGGAAAACATTGGTTCAGAATTTGCACCCCCATTTTCTCTCTTGCTTAATTGTGATGGTTGCTCAAATTCAACTCTATTTAGGTGCATTTAAACTGATTGGTTTTCAAGACTTCTTACTTTAAGCATGGAGGTAGGCATCCATCAGGCGAAAATTACCTTCTCTTATTATTATTGTTATTTTTGGAGAAAAGCTTCTCTTAAGCTCCATTTGGAATAAATGATGCGAGAAAGAAAAAAAAATTCTATTAATAGAATTCTCTAGTAAGAGAATTTTTTTTATTTCAAATAAATAAAATTTAATTAAATTGAATAAATCTATAATGAATTTATTTTATTTTCTTAAATACCCTTGTTTATTTCAATCAAACATAGTATTAGTTTAAGTTATAAAAGTTATTGGGGTAATTTTATTTAAATTTTTAATTAAAATGAATTCTCCTAAAATCTATGGCTTTTGATCTAATTTGATTTTTCTATCCAATCAGTTTTTTAATGAAAAAGATTGATTTTTTTTAAAAAAATATATACTTTTAAATAAGAGAGCCATTAAAATAAATAAAAAAAAAGAAAGAATTGAATTGTTTTTAAATATAGATTTTTTTTGTCAAATAAGAGAATCATTAAAATAAAATTTAATTGAAATCTGAATTCTGAAACAATGCTTAAAGAAATTGAGCAATGTATTATATAAGCACTTGGTTTAATTTAATCTCTTCAGGTTCAATATCAGAAGAATATATCTTTGTGTGGTATTTTCCCACCTTATACAGGTTCACAAGACTCTGGCTATAATTTGTATCATTTTGTGCATTCTTCCACAATATTTGTGATTATTAGTACCTTAAACCCCTTTATACCTTTCTTATTGTCTCTGATATCCTTTCTCGCTGCCTAAACAAAGAATATTTTTGTTTTAGACGATAATTATCAACGGTGATCTACTGGAAAAGAGATTGGATGAAAATAGCAGTGCCTCTCTTTACGGGCAGACAAAGGTGTTGACTTTGTACAGGTAGATTCCTTCGTCTTAATTGTGATATGAGATCCAGTGGAAAAGCTATTGTCTCTATGTGATTCATGTTCAAGGAGGGAGGGACCCTGGACTAAGTCTTAAATGTTGCATTCAAGTGCCTCCATGTTCTACTTTTATTTTAATGATAACGTCTTAATCACTCAATTGAATAGCCCTTTTTTTGTATTTTTATTTGCCACCTTCGGCAGACTTGATATTGTAGTTCTTACGTCCAAGCAACCATTTAACTATGCACAAATTGCCTCTAAACCTGCAATTTGTGCACCGTTAGGTAAGCTGTGAAACCTTAAGGTTTCCCCTGACCAAAAAAAAACAAAGGTTAAAAAATTGACGCAAAGGTTGTAAGTTTATAGCAATTTATATAGAGAGAGTTGAGTTTGAAAAAGGTTCCTACCTATGTGATAATGGGTAAGAGGGAGAGTTTCGGTTTGGCAATTCTTGTACGCATAAACCCAAAACAGAATGTGCTTTTATTTATAAAACATGTAATTGAAATGGTAATCAGTTAAAAATTTCTGGGTCTTCTTTTAATCTTTTGCTTGTTTTATTTATAAATTTTTTTAAGGGGTTCATGAACATGCAAAGGATGTAGTGTGAAAATTAAAGTAGCTTTAGCAATTGGACATGGCTCCTATTTCTATTTTAACAGTGAGCCCTTATGGAGGCTCAACAGATTTGCGTCCCCATTAATATGATTAGGTGCAACTTATTAAGATGAGAAATCCTACGTCTCCGACCCTGAAATTAGGCTTTTGATTGGTTTTTTTTTTTTTTCGAGGTAAGAATATTTCTAAAATAATTTGTATATTAATTGAGACTAAATTTTTTAATCGGTCATAAGAATGCACTTTTTGTATCCGTTCAATGCATTCGAACTTATAAAATTTTCTTAACGACTTAAATTAAATAATTCTTAACATGAGAGAATACAATACAACAGGTGATAACTACACTTTACTTCCTTGAAGTTTGGAAACTTCATAACTATTTTGCAGCAACAATAAATTCATAATTTGTATTTCGAAAATGAACCCCCGAAAAAAAATTTGTTAGAAACGATAAATATAATTATCTTGAAAAAAAGAATTTACCTTGCATTATAAAAATAGGTAGACTACCAATTTTGATAAGATAAATCCAAATAAAAATGTATATTTTTAACTGAGAGAACAATATAATTCTTGGTTACACACTTAAAAAGAATTTTAAAAATAAATCCACACAGAAAACGAAGATGAAAAGAAAATTTTGTTGAGATTGGAATCATTGGTTTTGGTAAAAGCTTCCTGAAACAAGGATATGATTCGTAGATCTGAAAATGAAAAAGGCTCATCACCTACCCTTTGCTTTGTTTTCCTATTTTAATTAAAACAAATTATTTTTTATTTTATGAAATAAATAAATGATTTTTTTTGAAAAAAAAAAAAATGTAGATCCGTCCCAACTCACATTTGAAGCGGGCGTCTCCTCCATATTTTATTCCACACGTGTCATCTCGTTCCGGTGAACAAAAACAGGCTCTGCTTCCTCCTCCACCATAACCATTCTCATTTCGCTGCCGGTGCGGTTGCACAGCAAAAAGACCAAACTACCATCCTTAAGCGCGCTTTTCACTTATCATTATTATTATCTGGCATAAAAATAAACCGACATAGGCGCCTAGAAGTTCGAGCCATTTCAGTGAAAGAAGAGGAGAGAAAAGGGAGCTCCATATTCGTTTGAACCACATGTTCTGTTACGTTATGTATGTTACTTACTCCTTCCCCTTCTAGACTTATTTTCTTGCATTCATGTTTTCCTTTTTTTTTTTTTTTGGTTGAGTTGACCGATTAATTGATGGATTTCGTTTTGGTTGGGAATTACAGGGTTCATTTGTCTGGTTGAATCGGTTCGTTGATTGATCTGTTATTTTGTGGCCCCATCATGACTGCTGGTGCTGGTAATCAGTTGATCTCCATTCGTCCTGATGAGCTCAAGTTCATTGGTATTTTTGTCTCCCTATTTTGCTATTTTGATGCATTGATTGTATTGTTATGTTTTGCAATTCTAGCAGCAGTGATTTGGTGGAAATTTCATGGATTTTTAATTTAGAAGGATTATTACTGCTCGTATTGGAATTGGAATTGGTAATGATGAGGATTAGCTTTGGTTTGTTGATGAACGCATAAAAAAAAAAAAAAGCGGTTCACCGTGCTAAACTCATAGACGGTCTCATGGTAGATATTAGTGGATTTTGGCTTTTTTCTCCAACAATGGGAGGCAGGGAGGGATGTTAGCTGGAAAACAGATCTTGGCTCGTGAACTTTGGGTGTTTATGCGATTGAGCGCATGTAGTTTGATCCATGCACATCAATTCTTCATAATTGTTTTTTTCCACATTAAGGGTTTTTGTGATTGTAGTTTGAACGTTTTGTGTTTATGCTAAAAGCATTATTTTTCCACCTAATTAATTTTGTTTATTTTCTGTACCTTCAGTGATTTTAATGGTTTCAAAATAATATAAAATTTTTCTAACGTTTTTAAATTATCACAAGTACATTTCTCATCAATTTCAATTTTGTTATCACAAAAATCCTTAATTTCGAAAAGGAAAATAAAGTGTTCAAAGACTCAATGTGGATGAACCAAAGTAAGGGGTTCAATAGCATAAAGTTCAGGTGCCTCAGTTTGCATTTTGGGGTTATTAGTTGGAAGAGTATCACTCTTTTTGTTTTTCTGCATTTATGGATCTAGATTACTTAATCTTCATAAACCCAAATGCTTTTCTTCATATGTTTGTTGATGGCATGTAGTGTGTTTTTTTTACCTCTTGAGGAAGATTAGAGCTAAGAGCTAAGCAAGTTATTGAGATTTTGCGTTCCAGAATCACTAAATTGGTTTGTTAACATGTCGAGCTAACTTCTCCAATCCTCCACCAAACAGCTGCGGCAATTGCATTCTTGTTTTTGTTTGCTTATAATATGTTTTTTCAACCTTTTGAGTGTTTTAAAATGCTTATGATCAAGGAGCTTGATGCCTGAAGCCTAGTATTCTTGTGGAACCTCTCAAACACACTAGAGTCGGGTAGTGGTGCAAAAAGTGAAGCAGTGGAATTTCATGCAAATTAAAATTGGTGGAAGTGCATGTTAGAAACGAATTAAACCCAGGCTGGGTCTGGCAATTTTTTCTTGGATGTCAAAAGCTTTTGCAAGCATGGAAAACATAGTGGGTTAGACCTGTCTTATTGTCCCAGATTAATAAAACTTGTTTGATCGAAGATGGAAGAACATCAAAAGATAGTGATGAAATAATTCTTTTCCAACAGCTCTATTGGCTGTTTTCTGGAATTTATGTGAGCATTGCTTGTATGAAGTATGAATGACTTATGCAAATGCTTCTTCCCTTTCATATGATTACAATTTATAGTTATTTTCTTGAAAATGCTAAAAAAGGTAGGGGCTCATTGTTTATATGTGTTAGTTATATGACTTTCTTGGGTTATACAAAGTTCTTTTGGGCTTACAATTGTGTTATTCGTGCAATCAGTTGAGCTGGACAAGCCAAGCTATTGTGATCTTAAAGTTTTGAACAAAACAGAGCAGCATGTTGCTTTTAAGGTAGCATCTCCATCACTGCACGGAAATATAAGAACTTATTTGTAATACATATTATCCAAGCCAACATGCGATTAACTACGATTTGATTCTCCTCTTTGCCAGGTTAAAACCACTTCGCCCAAGAAGTACTTTGTAAGGCCCAACACTGGTGTTATACAGCCATGGGATTCTTGTGTCATCAGAGGTGCTACCTTTTACTTTGTCATTACCCTCTTTAATCTAGAATTCTTTAATTGGATATATGTTGTAAGATAAATTCCCACAAAGAAGTCATGATGTTGTGGCATTACAGATGTGAACAGAGTGGCTACTAGTAATTTTCGGATGTTAGGTGGACAGCTTTAGATTTCAATAGATGGAACATATCTACTGGCTTTTTACATTATATGCCACTTGCTTGAATAGCTTATTCTATCATGCTTTCAATTCTTACAATACTTTATTATTTGTTAAAATTATTTAATTGCCATGCTGCTTTTCAGCTAACTGCTGTCTACTGGATTTCAGTTACTCTCCAAGCACAAAAAGAATATCCTCCAGATATGCAATGCAAAGATAAGTTTCTCTTGCAAAGTACAACAGTACCTCCACATACTGATGTTGATGAGCTTCCACCAGATACAGTGAGAATGCTTACTTGGAGAAGAAAATTTCCTTGTTCAACTATCTTTTTAATATTTGGCAATAATGATTTTTTTTTTATATAGTTTACTAAGGATGGTGGTGGAAAAACGTTAGAGGAGTGCAAACTTAGAGTTCTATATGTCAGTCCATTAGCTCAAGGAAACTTAGAAGATGAGGCATTAAGGAGCTCCTTGAAGAGTCCTGATACTGATTCTGTGAGTTACTGTATTTACATATATTATTTCTCTAGTTTGTTTGGAGACTTACCAGCTTGTAATTTTGCTGATTTACCTTTTTTTTTTTTCTTATGTGCTTTCATCACCACATGATCCTATATGAAAATAAGCAGATATTATCCATCTCATTGTAGGTAGCTTCAGTCAAGCATGTGTTCACTAATGTCACTGATGAAATGATGTAGGAAAATCTGTGAATTTATCTTATGAATATGCAAGGCTTTTGGAATTAGTGCCAAACTAAAGTCAGATACCAAATAAACCATCTTTTTTATGTTTGGATGGATATTAGCATGTCAAAAGCAGGGGTGCACCAGATTTTCTGTGTGGGAGCATTACCGCTACTCAAGTATTGACTGTGTTGTTAATTACTATTTCATTTTTTCTTCTATTTCTTTTTTTTCTTTTAAATGTGTCTAGCACTGCAACTGCTGGGAATTTTGTTTCGAATAATAGAGTACAGTTTACAACTTGATGTAGATTCTTATTTAGTTCACCATACAGTCCTGCAATTTAGCTTTCTGTACAGTCCCTTGACAGAGTGAACCATATCTTAGAATTTCTAGACAGGCTTGTTATCATAACTTATGAAATTTCCTTTGTAGAATCAGGCATTACAGCGCCTGAAGGATGAAAGAGATGCAGCTGTTCAACAAACACAGCAACTGCAACAGGAACTGGTTAGTTCCCCCTCTATACTTTAGCGTGCTTGATTATTTTGACTGTCTTCTTTTGATTTGTAAGTATTTTAAAATTTAAATATTAGGTCCAAAATATCTATATGCCTTCGCTTGTTAAATTAATGTTGTTAGAGAGTTGCTTCCTTGTTCTTGTTTTTGGGCAGAGTTTCCCTCATAGATAATGCAAATATGTATATGGTTATTTGTTGTCACCTTCTGGAAGTGAGCTTTAGTCTCAAATAACCACTGCGAAAGTCTATTTAAAAATCATTTATTTATTATTTATTCACATCATGTTCAATGGTCAAATAACATTAAACAACTTTTGTTTGAACATATGACGATCATATGTTAGTCAATGTTTTGACAAAACATGATTGTGTAACTAAAATAAAATGACTTTTTGGTTTTTTTTTTTTGTATGCGAGGTGTTGGTTTAGATGTTGGCAGCGGATTTTTTTTTTTTATTGATTTTCTGTATGGGGCTTGGACATTAATTTAAAGAAATATTAATAAATAAAAAATAAAAATAAATTTTAATAACAAAATTGAGAGTTAATATGTTAATGATATAAAGAAAAATTTTGCAACATGGTCTCCTAAATCAATTAACAAATTTTCCATAGGTTGTTTTGATTGGTTCATATCATACTCTAAACAATTAATTTTTATGAATTGATGTTGATAAGTTCTGTGTGGAAATTCTAATAATTTGATCTGATGTGAAGAATAGTCAGATGGTAAAAGATGGACTGGATTGTTGTCCTGAGGAAAAAAGATCACAAGATGTGCATGTGTGTGTGCACGCACGTGCGCATTTCTGAGCATAAGAAGCATCATGCAGAATTTAGTAGACTACCCTTTATACAATTTGCCTTTCCTTTTTATAGGACATGCTGAAGAGACGGAGGTATCGGAAAAGTGATCCAGGCTTCTCTCTGATGTTTGCATTTGTTGTGGGACTTGTTGGAATTGTGGTTGGCTTCCTATTGAATCTGTCATTATCTTCGCCACCTACAGAATGACTTGACACAACAGGAATTCAGGAGATAAATTGTCTTGTCTATTTTACTGTACAAGTTCTGTTTGGATGAAAAGAGCATCTACCTTTTGCTTCCTTTCTGTACATTGCTTGCCGCAACTGTTGGTTTGCCAAATATATTTTAATTCATTTATATGTTACTGTTAGTGGCAAACACTTTCATTTCATTGATATCATTGTGATTCAGTAAGTGGCAATTTTTGTTGTAATATCTAAAATACGGTTTCCTTGTTTTCTGTCAAAATATCCCATTAGCTGAGTTTTATACTTGAAAACATTCAAAGATTTGAATCCTTTTGATAAGCATAACATCTGATTGGGAAATTGTTCAGAAGCTGCATTGCCAAGCATGGATTCTGACATTCTTATCTTACTATATCTCTATTACTTTGCTTTTCGTTTCTTCTCCTTCGTTAAGTTCAACGTTGTAGTTATTTTCTGGCAACATGGCACACAAATGTGAAGTTTTTGAATGTCAAGTGTCCAAAACGTGTTAAAGAGAATCTTTGTTTCTCTTGTTGGTATGCATGGTGATGATTAAGAAAATCTTATGATAGACTCTGGACCAAATAGTGTCTATGTGATTTCAAAACTTAAAAGGAAATGGTTTTATGATGTTTTTATTCGTAAAACTTTACTCTATGTTATAATGCGGTTTGTAAAGTAGTATCAAATTCATAATTTCGTCACATTTATTTGATCTGATAACAAATTATATATATTATTTTAATTAATTATATATGAGTATATAATTTTTTCATTTTAAATTCATAATTTGTTCATTTTTTATTTTTATATATATTTTAAATAAACTTTGTTTTTATCATTGTATAATTTATTTAAATATATACAAAAAATAAACAAAAAATGAATAAAGTTTGTATTTATAGGGAAAAAATTTTGCATCTAAATTTTAGATGTATAATTAGTTGAAATAATGTATAGTCCGGTATCATATAAAATGAATATAATAAAGTTATGGATCTGATACCACTTGGCAAATGATATTATACTACAAAGTAGAGTTTTGTTAATAAACAAATCACAATATCATATTTATTAAATAAAAAAACTATATGATAGAATTTTGTACTTTTCTCAATTTAATATGTAATTTTTTTTGTGTTTTAGTATTATTATTTATTTGTCACACATGTGATATGTGCTTATTATTTTATAAATAAATATTCATTAACTATCAACGCAAATGTTTAACAACTATAGTCTTTTATGTTTATCATTTTATTAAATAATATTTTGTTAATGTTCATTTAATTTTTAATCTAATATTGTACATGCAATCATATTTTATTAATATTCATGTTCATCGATTGTAGTTTTTAGTAATTAAATAATTAAATATTAATCATTTGTTTAAAAAGTATAAAAATGCATTATCATTACTTAATATGTAAATATTTATTGTTTATAAATATTATATTCATCAATTATGGTCTTTATTTTAATTTTATTATTGTAATTTATTAATATTCATATTCATTAGTTAGTGGTTAATCTATTTTAATAATGTTCATCATTTTTGTGTTATATTAGATCAAGTGCATTAAAAAACTTCATATTCATCGATTAGTATCAAAATGTTTATTATTTGTATGCACAATATATATCATTTATAATTTTCAAATTTATTACTTTTTCATGAAATATTTTACATTAGTTAATTTGTTAATTAAAAACATATAACTTTTTGTTTAGTACTTAAATGTTCATTATCTATAAGTACAATATTCATCATCTTTAACTTTTATATTCATTATTTTTTATGTAATATTCTATATGATTAATTTATTCATTAAAAATATATAATTTTCGTTCATTAAATTTTTTTGTTCATTAATGAATATTTGAATGTTCATTGTCTGTTTTCACAATATTCATCTTCCATAAATTCATGCTCATTAATTATTATATAAATATTCATCAACTATAATATATATGTTCATCACATTTATTTCATTAAAGTAATCAAATCAATATATTTATAATTAAATCAAATAGAATTTATAGAATTTTGATTTGATTTAATTATAATTATATATATTAAAATTAATTTAATGTAAAATTTTTATAATTTATATATTTTAAAATTAACTTGTTTAATTTTTATATAAAAAATAAACTTTTAAAATTAAAATTAAATCAAATTAAATAATCATAGAAAATTTGAATCAAAGTAATTAAATATTTCATGAATTTATTCTATTTACAGTAATAAAGAGAAAAATATTGATAAAATAAAAATTAAAAAAAATATAAACTGTAAAAGTTGGAAAAGAGAGAGCAAAAAAGTGGACGTATTATGATAAGGCTCACAACGCTTTTAAAAATCACATGATTAAGAAATTTTATCTTGCACATGTATAGGACACCCGAATCATAATGCTATATTGTTGGGTTCATGATATAAGAATTGGTGATACTTCTCCCTCCACAAATATGTATATGAATTTTAAAAATTTTTATTTTTTTTACATTAAAATTTGTCAAATAAAAATAAAAAATTATATGATTTTAAATTTTTAAAATTTATTTATTATATTTTTTAATATAATACGACATCTTAGTAATTTTAAATTATTAATAAAAAATTATGAAATTAAATTAACTAAATAATTACAACTCAGAATATACTAAACATTTAAACATTAATTATTTGTAAGTTGAACTCATTTAGGATGAGTGCATCATTATATATGTATATAAATCAAAATATAAATAAATTTTTATTTATTTGATTCATTATTATATTTATAATTTCAATATATTGATATATAAGTAATAAAGAATATTACTTATTTAAAATTTGATGTAGTTTTAAATATTTTCATAATTATTATTTATATTTAATTTGTTATGTATTTTATTTATTTAAATAATAAAAAGTTATATACACTATTTTTTTAAATGGATTTTATATTTTTTACATATTTACAAAAAATAAAAATCTTATATGTCATGTAAATTTTCTTTAATGAGAAATATCTTTGATATTTAAATATTAAATTTTGTGGAGAATTATTATAATATGGTAGAAATAAATTACAAATTAATAGAGTTGTATTGAGAATTATTTTAAATATTATATGTAACTAATAAAATTGTTTTGAGTAACTTATATTAAACAAATATCAACAATTCAATGTACAAGTTAAAATCTGGATTAAACAAAAGCTCAAAACAGGTGAAAATTATATGACAGCATTGACGTGAAAATAGCACAGAATGACCATTATATTTATGCTCACTTTTTTTATATATAAAATATTATTTTGTTATTTTTTTGTCCAAATGTAATATATATAATATATGGCTAAAGAGCCAAATAAGTTTTTAAATTTGTAATGAAGTGACAAATGAAGATAAAATAAATTTTTTCATTAAAATTATTCATGATCTTATATTATTTTGTCATAAAAATCCAAAATATAAGTTAAAGAGAGTAATGAATTACGAATGATAAGTAGGTAAGACAAAAATTATCTTCATCCCATATCTCAACCTTCTATATATTTCTGTCTTTGCAAAGACTTTTAGCCTCACAAAAATTTTTCACAAGGTAAATATTTTATTTTTAAATTATATTTTAATAAAAAATTCTATGCTATAAACTAATAAATATATAAAATATATAATTTTACACATAATAATAATAATAATAATAATAATAATAGATAGGCTTAATAATTAAAAAATTCAAACTTTTATATAAATTTTCAATTGTATCTAAAACTTATAATTTTGTCAATTATAATCAAAATTAACGAATTAATTTCAATTATACCGAAAGTCAAAATTAGAATTTAGTAAAGTATATATTTAAACTCGATTAACCCTTATATTTTTCAATTAGTTAAATCAAACTCAAAATTAAGTTTAGACATTAATTAATATGATACTTTTATTTTTTATTCAAATTAATCTCATTTTTACTTAATTAAATTTATTATGTCTTTATATAATAAATTTTAATTTTATATTTAAAATGAATAATGAAAAATTTAAAATTTAAATTTATAATTCATAAAATCTTTCAAGTTCTTTTAAAAAAAATTATCTCAATCTCCTTAAAAATTAATTTTTATATTTAAATAATAAATTATTTAAAATAAAAATTTATAAAAAATATTTAAAAAATAAATACATTGACTTAATTAAAATGATACTTTATTTTTATTTGATTTAATCTTATTTTTACAAAATTAAATTTATATGTACTTTTAAAGCAAACTTTTAATTTAATGCAAATTTTCAATAAAAAATAAAAATAACATATTAATTAAAATTTAAACTTGATTTTGGATTTGATTGAACTAATTGAAAACATATAAGGGTTAATTGAGTTTAAATATACATTTTACTAAATTTTAATTTTGACTTAGGGTGCAATTAAAATCAATTCGTTAAGTTATAATATAATTGACAAAATTATAAGTTTTATATATAATTAAAAATTTGTATAAAGATTTAAGTTTTTTTTGAATCATTAAATCTAATAAATATAAAAACTTGTAAAATTATATTTATTTTTTTAGGTCTCATGATTCGAAAGCCCTTGTGGGGACCCGCAAGGTATGGACATAATCTCATCCTTATTCTATGGAGGAAAAAAGAGCAAAAATTTCTCACTTTGTCTAAAAAAGCTTTAGGATCGTTAAGAAATACATTAAAGAAAAGTAATATCTTTTATGATAAATGATTATTATGTTATTCAAAATACATGTATTTTTAAATTAAAGCAATTTCAAAAATGAGTTATCATAAATAGCTCTAGCAATATTAATAAAGAATAATCGATAAAATTATTTTCATCAATAGGGTGAGAGAAGGGATATGGATAACTATAGCTTCACCATTTACCATTCAAAATAGTGTCTTTTTAATTAATATTTTGAACTTTTATAATCAAATAATATAAAATTATAAATAATTTTAATGAAATAGTATAAAATTAAGAGTAATTTTTATGAAAAATTTTATCTTATCGTTATTTACCACTCAATTATAAGTTGAGGGACTTATTCAGTGTTCAGTGGATAATATATATCATAGAAAGTAAGTATTCAGTGTTCAGTGGATAATATATATCATAGAAAGTAAGAGAGGAGGAAAATTGGCGGGAGAATCCCATGTGCCAAAATCTAAAATCCTCAAATCTCCCAAATCCCCGCCTCTATCTCTCTCTCTCTCTCTCTCTCTGTAAACGCATTTCTGAAAATTCTTCCATCTCATCTCCAATCCCTAACCTCTCCTCCACTGTCTCTCCTAACTCGCCATGCTAGCTCACTCTACACTCGCTGTCCTTAACTCATCCTCCACCACCGAATCCGAGTCTCAGAAGGCATGGCACCTCCTCGCCTTCCTCCTCTCAATCGGCCGCCCTCTTTCAGCTCTCGACCTCGCTTCCCGCTGCACTCTCTTCCCCGCATCCCCCGATCTCGTCCATTCTCTCTGCTTTATTCCTGATTCTCCTATCACCTTAACTACCACTAACGGCAAAGCAGACGGCGTTTTTGTCACCGTTTCTCTTCCCGGCCTTCTCGCTTTTCGACGATTCATCTCTTGCTTCAACTCGGCTGACGCGTTTTTTACTCGGATAGGAACTGGAGTCCATGGAAGGATGTTGGAGAATGTTCTTGAAGCATACTTCAGGAAGCGGAAGCGGATCGGATATGATCCTGGCGAAGGTATAAATGGTAATAAGAAAAGAACGTGCCTGTGTGTTTTTCTTTTTTCAAAACTTGTTGGTTAGTGATTTTCGTATTTGTGTTGTTCTAGTGGATAAGAAGTATCTACCCGTTTCTCCTTTAAAAAGAATTCGAAATTATGGTGTTCAGGTATTCTTCTTGTTTACCCATTTATTCACATTTCAGGATGATTACACTTTAAATTTAAAGTTTTCTTTCTTTTAATTTAAGAATTGATGCATACTGAGCAACTGTAGAATTTTAAATGGTTTAGATCTGTCCTTTGTGAGCTTGTCCAACTACAAAATGGGGTCAATTATGCAGGTGCCCAGAAGCATATTTGATAAGCCAAGTTTCATGTCTATTAAGCTAAATAAGATTCTCCTGCTGCCTAATTTGTTCGTCAAGACGACTGGGCGATGAATTAATCTGTGAAATAGGGAATGCCAAACAAGTTGAAGGTAAAATGGAGAATGCTGTGGGAAGAAAAGAGTTCAAAGGAAATATGGCCCCTGCGCTGGTTGAAGAATCTGCTCTCCCGAGAATAACGTTGGATAATCAATCTGTTTGCCAAGAAACTGAAATAGATGACGTTGATTCAAAAAGTATAATAGGCGTTGGTTCTACTTCTTGTGGGGAAGATTTTAGACTGAGCAGTATATTACCAGTGATAAATGCAAGTCCTAATGGTGCTTGTGATGCTGCAGATAATTGTTGTGTTGAAAAATTAGAATTCAGATGTAAAGAAGAGGAGCTGTTAATTGATTCTGGTAACATGAAAGCAGAAGTGGAATGCTTTTTCCAGCTGATGAATACTGCTCTTACATCTATCCTTAGAGAAACTGATAGTGAAAGGATGAACCAGCTGACACCTTTGGATAGAAAGCAAGTAACTTCTCATTACAAGAACC
>CATIWR010492282.1:0-10289 GCA_949677035.1 Omphalea diandra | reverse complement strand
TATATATATATATATATATATATATATATATATAGAACATTTGTATATCAGCCTAGTGAAACCATCATTGAGATTTACAATAGGTTTATTAACATAGTGGGCACTTTTAAAACTCTGAGGAAGTCCTACTCTAATAATGTCATGGTAGTGAAGATTTAAGAACACTTTCCAAAGATAGATGGGAAGCCAAAAAGACAACAATAAAGGAAGCAAACAAAGCCTTGTCATTAGATGAGTTCATGGGAAAGCTACTAGCCCATGAAATGATTTTTAAGAAACCAGTAGAAAGTATTATAGTGAGAAAGAAAGATTTGGCACTAAAAGCCAAAGAGGTATTATAATGACCATTTTCATTTACCAATCATGGCATTCATGTCCAAAACTACATATGCATAAAGGTTGATTCATCATCCATACACAATCCAACATGCATTTACTGTACATATATGTTATCTAATGTTTAAGGCTAGTGATTATAAATTAGTTCCTATCTAGATATAATGACATGACACAAGGACAAAGAGAGTTAGAATTCAGCTGACGACCAGTGCTCTGTTTGTCTCTATTCAACACCTTAAAAGTATCCAAAACTGATGCTTTAGTATCTGAAAGACATAATTGCGATTTGGTGAGTCGCACCTCAATAAATAAAAATAAGAATAAGATTCTTATGGCACAACTAATAATCAAATATCATCAGGATATATTATAAGTATAAGAATTGACTAAGCAAATGCAAATGCAATAGATTGATTTTTGTTGTGACCTTGCAAGGCAAACACTATTCCTAAGAATCCATGTGATTCAAGTGGCATTTGATTTTACTAGCTAGCATATAACAAGTGAATCATTTGATCAATAACATATGGCAATATGACATATTGGTCTTTTTTTTTTTCCAAGTGATTAACAAGTGTTTGACAAGCCGGTCACAACATCGTTTTGGTTCCATATGCAAGTGTTCATTCACAATGGTATATCAAGTAATCATTAATATACTTCTCACTTGACTTGTAATCACATGTAATGTCATAATTCAATCACATATACATGTAATAGAACACAACCATATCATAAAAATCATCACACATACACATTAGAATCTAATTATGGCTTTTACTCACCTTTTGATGTGACCAACCTTTATGGTAGGTTTGGTCCTCTCTCTTAGGCTTTCTCAAAGTGTTGAGATCCTAACATTTGATACATTCTTGGTTGTAAGTATGTCAAAATGATTTTGAATGATTGGTATGCAACTATGGGCATGCTCTATGTAAGTGAACTTAGTGTTTATGCATATTTTTTTTATATGGCAACCTGACCTTTCTACACTTTAACTTCAATAACTCTAGATACACTTATCTAAATGACTTAGTTATTTGTTTTCAAATAATATACAACATATTCAAATTTCAGGTCACTATAAGACAGTAATGTGGTGAAGTTTTTAATTTTACTCTATTTCAATATCATCTTAGTCTGAGTAGGTCTTACAATCTTGGGTATTTCTCAAATTGTACAAATCAAATTACAAAAATAATTTCCTAGAAGTTACACAACACATATATGAAAAAATTTTCATGTTTTACTCATTGTCCGATTTAGTCTATAAAGTCATTAAAACAAATGACCAATCTTAGGGTGACCAAGTTTTCAACATGTTGACAATTAGTCATGATGAAGGGACAATATCGCATCAACCAAGATAAATTTAGCAAAATTATTTTACAAGAACATAGATTAGACATAAATATACAACTTTCATGGTTTTCACATAATCCAATTCAGATTCTATGGCCATCAAATTCATGGAAAACAAAATTAAAAGACTGATGAGATTTCATTGGGTTCAGGGTTAGTCACAATCAATGAGCCATATCTCTTTCCTTATAAAAAATTAAGAACATCTACTTTATAGGTATTTGTAAGGGATATAACCCTACAAATGTCATGTTTTGTACTTTGTCTAAATCAGCACATAAGGTCCTCAAAATATATGAAAACAAAAAGATTGAGGAGATTTCAAATGGTTGTGAACCATCCCTAATGAAGGAGCCATATCTCCTCACACACCAAATTAAGCAAAACTATTTTACATGCATTTAGAAGGGCCATAAATCTCCAACTTTCATATTTTACACTTTCCCTAATTCCTTTTCTAAGGTTAGGAAATCATAGGTACAAAATTTTCTCTAACAACAAAACCAACACAATTAGCTATTGTTTCTTTTAAACTTCAACCTCCATACATGAGTTCTACCTTAAATTAGTCCTTAATTCTTCCTGATTTACATCTTTAACATGTTGTGAAGGAGGAATTTAATGTTTGAAAAAGATAAAATCACTTACCTCTTTTCCCAAAACTACAAATGCTTAGGGTTTCCACCAAGCTACCCCATTCTTCTTCTTCTTATTCTTCCTCCTTTCTTCCTTTCTTTCTTTCTATTTTTTGCACCCCCTCACATTTTTGTCTCTCTAATATGATAGTAAAAAGTGAAAATTTTAATTTGTATACCTACCATAATAAAACAAAATAATGGTGTCATGCTACAATTGGTTGGAAATTCAATATTCCTCTTTTAGTCCATCTTCTTCACTTTTTCATCATCTCCATCCATCTCCTAATCCCTATATGCTCCTTATAATTTTAAATAAGCTCTAAAACATCATTATTTATGATGTTATATCATGCATACAACATAAGATAATTTGCCATGCAACTATACAAACATTACATATTTGTTCAAGTGTCTCAAATGCAATTGTGCAAGTGTCATCATTGTGCTTATCTAATTCATATATCTAAATTATCATTTATCCAATGCATATGTTCATGTGGGATTTTAAATCACTTAAGTAATGAATATGTTCATGTGAAAATGCCAATGAATGAGGATACATATGTTACATTTCTTTGCCTCTTATAAAGAATTTCATCCTCAAAATTTAATACCTATAAACAAATATGGATATTGTTGTTTCATGTTCTCTTCAATTTCCCATGTAGTCTTTTCTTGTGAGTGATTTCTCCATAACACCTTAACTAAAAAGATTTCTCAATTTCATAACTGTTTTGTCTTATAGCCAATAATTTTCATCGGTTCTTCAATGTACCTTCCATCATCTGTAATTGTTATTGTTGGATCCCTAAGTATATTAATAGGATCATACCAATACTTTCTAAGCATACTTACTTGGAATACATCATGAATCTAAGCCAACTTTGATGCTAGTTATAGCATGTCAGCCAATGGACTGATTCTTTTTAGGATCTTATACAGTCCCATGTATCGAGGACTCAGTTTCTTCTTCTTACTAAATTGAATTATTCTTTTCCATGGTGAAACTCGAAGGAACACTTTTCTTCCACCTCACATGCCATTTCTCTTTTGTGTTGGTCTGTATAGCTCTTTTGCTTGTCTTGTGCTACTGTAAGTTTGCTATTGATTACCTTCACTTTGTCCATGATGTCTTACACTAGTTCTGGCCCTTCTAAAACACACATCCCTTCTACATCCCAATCAAAGCAAAATGTTTATCCCATGCACCTTTGAATTATATCATACATGCTAAAAGCATGTCTTCAAGTGTCTAAATTGAACTTTTTGATTACCCATATGTCTAAGGATGAAAAGCAATATTGAAACTTAACTTGGCACCAAAAGCCTATTGCAAACTGACCCAAAATTGAGACATAATTTATGGATCTCTATCTGATACAATGGACACTGAAATGCCACATAATATGACAATCAATGTATTTCTTGGCTAAATGCTTAAGTGAACTACCCCATCGAATAAGCAAAAAGTGACTTGAGTTAGTTAGTATATCCATGATCACCCATATACATCATTCTTCTTCAAAGTTCTCAGTAGCCCATATACAAAGTTCATGGTTATTCTTTCCCATTTCCATACTAGAATCATCAATGGTTTCAATTATCTAGCACGTGCTTAATGTCCTATTTTGATTTGCTAGCAAGTTAAACATGTTGAAACATAGGCTACTACATCTTTCTTCATTTTAGGCCATAAAAAATGAGATCACAGGGTATTATACATTTTCATCATTCCTGGATGCATGGCATATTGAGCATTATGTGCTTCTTTTAGGATTTCTCTTTGCAAGTTATCAACATTAGCCACACAAATACAAGCACTGAACATCAAGGCATCATTTTGAATATCAAAATCACCATATCTCCCATGTTTTACCATTTCAAATATTTTATGTAACTTTAGATCCTTACCTTGTGCTTCTTTAATTCAACCATACAACATTGGTCTCACTTGAAAAGTAGCAATCAATACCCCATTCTTTTGTATGTTTAGTTCCATATTCATAACTCGTAATTAAACTAAATAATATACTATTAATGAGCTACATCATTTCTTGATTTCCTACTTAAAGCATCAACAACCATATTTTCCTTCCCTGGGTGATACTCAATGGTGCAATCATAATCTTTTAGTAGTTGTAACCACCACCTCTATCTCATGTTTAATTCTTTTTGGCTCACCAAATACTTTAAGCTCTTGTGATCTGTAAATATCTGAAACATTTCTTCATACAAGTAATATCTCCATGTTTTCAAAGAAAACATAAAGATAGTAAGTTCTAGGTCATGTACTGTGTATGATAATTCATAAGGATTAAGTTGTCTAGATGCATATGCAATTACTTTACCATACTGCATTGAAACACATCCCAAACCTTGATGAGAGGCATCATTATATACTACAAATCTTCCATTACTCGTAGAAATGGCTAACACTAGAACAGATGTCAATCTATCTATTAATTCATCAAAACTTTCCTAAATGCTTTAGATCACTAAAATGCTACATTTTTTGAAAGTAACTTAGTCAAAGGAGTAGCTATAAGTGAAAATACCTCAACAAATCGATGATAATATCTATATAGGCCTAAGAAACTTTAAACTTTTGTAACATTCTTTAGGGTTTCCCATTTTACTATTGGTTTATATTTTGTTTGGATCCATCTCTATGCCCTTTTCAGAAACTATATGTCCTAAAAATACCACATGGTCAATCCAGAACTCGTACTTGCTTAATTTAGCAAATAGCTATTTTTCTCTCAAAATTTGCAGCACAATCCTTAAATGTTGTTCATGTTCCTCTTTGCTCCTTGAATCACCAGTATGTCATCAATGAACACAATTATAAATTTGTTTAAGTAAGGCTAGAATACTTTGTTCATAAGAGCCATAAACATGTTTGGTGCATTACTCAAAGCAAATGGCATCACTAAAAATTCATAATGCCCATACCTAGTTTAAAAAGCTATCTTCGGTACATTTGGGTTTGAAATTTTAAGCTGATAATATTCTAATTTTAGGTCAATTTTAAAAAGCACTTGTGCTCCTTGTAACTGGTCAAACATATCATCTATCCTTGATAAAGGATACTTATTCTTCACAGTAACTTGATATAACTGTCTGTAATCAATACACAACCTTATTGTCCCATCGTTTTTTTTTAACAAATAATACTGGAGCACCCTAAGGTGACACATTATGTCTGATGAATCCCTTTTGAAGTAGTTCTTGCAATTAGGTCTTTAATTCCCTCAATTCAGCTAAAGCCATCCTATAAGGTGAAATGGATATCAATGCAATTTCTGGGACTAACTCAATTGTGAATTCTATCTCCTTATCAGGTGGAAAACTAGGTAAGTTAGTTGGGAATATATCTAGAAACTCATTTACTATAAAAATATTCTAAAGTAATTCATTTATGAACATTGTGTCTATCACATGTGCCAAATAAGCCTCACAACCACTTTTAATCATGTGAAAAGCCTTGATAGCATAAACTATACACACAAGTACAATTTGCCTTTCCCCTTAAAACACAACCCTTGTATGATTTGGAGATTTTAAAACAATTTTTTTAATAAAACAATTCACTATTGCATGATATTTGGACAACTAGTCCATACCCAGTATCACATTAAATTCATGGAGTGGTAATAGTACTATATCAACATTCAATTCAACGTCATCAATGTGAATCACACAATTATGACATACTTTTTTCACAATCATCACATCTGTAAAAGGAGTACTAACACATATTAAAACCTAAAGGTTGAAGTTTACTACACAATTGTGATGCCATGTTCAATGAAATGAATGAATGTGTAGAGCCAGGATCAGGATCAATTAATTCATCAACTTTTAGATTATGGAGAAAAAGTTTACTAGTGATTATGTTTGGAGCAGTAACAGCTTCTTGCCTAGTCATGGCAAATACTCTGGCATGTGTCGAGGGTCTAGAACTCTGACCTTCTAATATGCTTATACCTTAGCCAATTGTGGTTGCTTTCTCTATGTCTCTGCCCCTGCCAAATGATACTCTAACTCCACTTACTTTTGAAACTTCAATTGTGGACTCTAATGTAGCTTTGCGACCCTTTGACATTCTAGATCTTTTAAGACAATCTCTAAGCATATGATCAAAAGACCCATAAAAGTAGCACCACTAGTCAATTTTCTACATTCACCCATATATTGCTTGCCACAATGTACACGTGAGGGTCATTGTTGCATAACTTGGCCTTGACCTCTGCTTGCATATGATGAAACTCCTAATCTTCTGCCTCTATAGTTAGAGTAACCACCCCTAGCACTGGACTTTGATGGCATATAATCTCTACGTTTACCTTTCATTCTATTAAAATCTCCAATAAACTCAATATACCCTATTTTTACTCGTTGCTTTATTCTTTGATTTTCTAATATTTCCACCTTAATTGTAGCAACTTTTAGCTTGGTAAAACTTTAAGATCTGCAGTTGTGATCGTACTTCTAATCTCGTATCTCAGTCCCTTTTCAAACTTTTGACATTTGTTTTTATTAGTGGCCAACATGAATGATGCATAATGAGATAATTAATTAATTTTACCTCATACTCGACTATAGTCATCTCCCTCTGCTTTAGGTTTAGAAATTCCCTTCTTTTATCGTCTTTGTACACTTATGGCATGTAATTATTGTTGAACTCACAAAGAGAATCATCCCATGTAAGCATTGAAGGCTGCACATCACTCATTGGAATGGTTTCCCACTAATCATATGCATCCCCTATAATAACGACACTACATAATCAAACTTTTCTTTTAGTATGCATTTCATTAAATTTAAAACTATTTGAGTTCTTTTTAGCCATGTCTCTACCATTATTGGATCTATGGTATCGCTAAAGTCAACTGCATCCTATTTTCTTAATTTGGCATACCTTCTTTCTCTTTTAATTTTTGGAACTTGCACTGTTGGTTTGCCAATTCTATATTGTGGTTGCCTATGAGATATGTGTTGAGCATGAGAATATGCAAGAGATCTAACTTTGTGAGTAGGTTGATCTCTTAATGGTTGGCATGATGCTTCTATGGAATGTAAATTGGTTGACTCTTTTCTCCTTGGTGAGCTAGGGGTACTACCATGACTATCCTTGTAACGATCATTTTCATCTGACAGAACTCATATGGCTCTGATACCAATAAATGTAACAACTGTATTCATATTTACTCTGATACCACTAAATTGTAATGACCTTTTTCATTTGACAGAACTCATACTATTCATGTCCATAATTTGTAATGCTACAATTGGTACCTATCAGAGCACTCAACATCCGAGATTTGCCCGTTGGCTCCATGATCTCATACACACTGGGATTTGCACGTCTGCCCCACGTATGCTTAAGCCCTCTCAAATACCAAAACTGTAACATCTAAATTCATTTATCAAACTAATAACTGTGACATCCATTATTCTCATTTGTAAACCAGCTTTGATAACACAAATTATAACGTCACAACGTGGCTACAGCTGGTACCTATCAGAGCACTCAACATCCAGGATTTGCCTGTCAGTCCTGTGATGTCATACACACCGGGATTTACACGTCTACCCCGCGTGTGCTTGAACCCTCTGATACCACCAACTGTAACTATCATTTTCAGTTGCAAATCATGGCAAATGTTCATAAATACATACACATTAAGGTTTGTTCATCATACATATATAATCCCATATGTATTTCATGCACACATGTGTTAACTAATGTTAGGACCAATGACCATAACTAGTTCCTATCAAATGTATGTACATGACGTAAGGAGAGAGAGTTGGAATTCAGCCGATGACCTGTGTTCCATGTGTCTTTATGAAAGACTTTATGCACTAAAATGTCCAAACTTTATGCTTCAGTATCTAAAAAATAATTGTGATTTGGTGAGTCACGACTCTGTGAATAAAAACAATAATCAGATCCTCATGGCATAATCCATAATCAAATATCATCAAGATACATTGCAAGTATAACAATTAACTATGCAAGTGCAAATGCGATAGCTTTGTTTTTGTCGTGACTGAGCAAGGCAAACATTGCTCCCGGGATATTCATGTGATTCATGTAACATATGATTTGGGACCTATTAGTCTATCTTCCTGTAATTTGCAAGTGTTTGACAAGTCAGTCACAACTCCCCTTTTAGTTCCATATGCAAGTGCTTATTCACAAATGATATGCTAAGTAATCATTAAAAGCATTTAATTCTCACTTGGCCTGTATTCCCATGTAACATGTAACAATTCAATCATATATACATGTAATAGAACATAATCATATTATTTCCATGTAAGATGTAACAATTCAATCATATATACATGTAATAGAGTATAATCATATCATACAATTATCACATACACCTATCGAATCCAATTATTGTTTCTACTCACCTTATGATGTGACCAATCTTTATAGAAGGTTTGGTTCTCTCTCTAGGACTTCCCCAAAGTGTTGAGATCCTAGAATTTGATACATACATGGCTACAAGTATGCCAAAATGATTATGAATGCTTGGTGCATGGTCCATGCAAGTGGACCTATGTTTTTGTATATATTCCTTATATGGCAGCCTAAGCTAACTACATGGTCACATCAATAACTCTTGATATACTTATCCAAAGGGCTTGATTCTTTTTTTTTTCAAACAAACTAGACATATAATGGGACAACATATTCAAATTTCAGGCTAATATCAGATACACATAAAATGTGGTGAATTTTTAAATGTTGCCCTGTTGCAGTGTCTTCTCAGTCTGAATAGGTCTTTCTCTCTTGCGTGTATCTCAAATTGTACTAGTCCAATTGCAACAATATTCTACCATTAGTTACAAAACATATAAATGAACATTTTTATGTTTTACTCATTATCCAGTTCAATCTATAATGTCACCAAAATGAAAGACCAATCTCGGGGCAAGTAGGTACATAACATGTTGACAACTAGCCATGATAAAGGAACAATATCTTAGCAACCATACTGGATTTGGCAACAATATTTCACAAGTACGTATATCAGACATAAATATACAACTTTCAAGTTTGGATCATCATTAAATTCTGAGTCTATGGTCATCAAATTCTTGGAAAACTGAATTAAAAGAAAAGTGGTGTGTCATCCAGTTACAGAGTCAATCCCAATCAATGGGCCATATCTCTTTCCACATAGTAAATTAATCAAAACTGCTTAGCAGGTATTTAGAGGGAATATAACCCTACAAGTGTCATGTTTTGGACTCTGTCAAAATCAAAATATAAAGTCATCAAAATATAACAAAATAGAAGACTGAGATCATCTCAGTTCATTTTTGAACCAGTCCTGATGAAGGACCATACCTCTTCACACACACAGAATCAAGTAAATTGTTAATATGCATTTATATGAGACATAAGGCTATAACTTTCATGTTTTGAACTTTCCCTAATTCCTCTTCTAGGTTGCAAAATTGTGGGTGCAAAATTATGCTCTAATAGTAAAATCAACAGAATCAGCTCTTGTTCTCTTGGATTACAACTACCATCCAAGAGCTCTACCTTAATTAGTCCATAATTCTCACTAACCATGCATGATTAACATGTCATGAGAGGTTAATTCCAGTTAAGAAGAAGGTAAATTTACTTACCTACTGTCCCAGAATTAGAAAACCTTAGGCAGCTCACTCTTTTCCCTCTCTTCTTCTTCTTCTTCTTCTTCTTATTCTCTCTCTTTGTTTCTAGTATAACCCACGATTTACCACTCAATTCTGACCTAATTAGCATATATAAACTTATTATAATAATATAAAATCATGGTGTTTCATTTCCATTGGTTGGAAGTTCACTTTTCCTCTTTTAGTCCCTCTTCTGCACTCCTTAAGCACCTTCATCCATCTCTAAATCCCTAAATGCTCCTTATACTCTTAAATAAGCTCTATAAC
>CATIWR010492277.1:0-49861 GCA_949677035.1 Omphalea diandra | reverse complement strand
TATATATATATATATATATATATATATATATAATTCTTATAATTAATCAAATTATTTTGTAATTTCTACAAATTAGGAGTTTGATTTTGGATGGGTACTGCTTTGTTATGGTCATTATAATATCCACCCAAAATTTAACTTTACATCTCCATCTTAGAATTTTTGGTAAATTACATAGTCATATATGTGATATTGTTGTGTAAATTTTAAACTATTTGTGTAATTTATTAATTATTTATAATAATTTTGCGAAAAGTAAAAATTTTCTCAAATAATAAATTAGTAAATATACTAATGAAATAGTATCTAAATATTAAAAAATTATATTACTACAACATCATAATATAATATCATATATAATATTATAATTTTTACTATATATATATAAAAAAAAAATCTCATTTCAAAGAGCAGTATAAAAGCACCCCCTCACGGTCAAATCCATTGCAATCAACAACAACAACATTGAATCACTAAAAATACGTTTTTTTTTTTTTTTTGAGAAGAATCAATCACTAAAAATCCTTGCAGAGTACCCATGGCGAAATTATCGACGCAAACCCTTGGAATTACACTAGTATTTTCACGCATTGTAGTGTCAATCGCGTACATTTCCTGTTTCGAGTGTTGAACAGCTTTATCTAGTGCTGATATATGCCTCGAGGAAATCAATGAGTATTTATAATCCTAAAGCAGGCAACACTATACTTGGAACACCTTGTTGTAAGGTGACCATTGGCCTTGGTGACAATTGCTTTCCTCAGTTGTCCTTTGCAACTTAATTCATGTTTCAGGTAGTTAGTGAGTAGCAGAAATCTTCGAAAAATTGGCGGTTAGTCGTTTGTGATGCTGACTATATACATATATGATAGTTGCATCCAGTGGCGAAGATTCACTTCAAATCTTAGAGTGTCTAATAAAAAATTTCAATTGAAAAAATTAAATAAACATTCTCACTAGAATACGAAAAAAATCAATGAAATGAATATAACAACGCGAAAATACTAAATTCTTATTATATAATAATGTTGTTATATAAAAGCTACACCTTTCTCAAGATAGCTATTTATATTTGATTATCATATGAGATTGAAATGATAATTAATTATGATGAATTCTATATGAAAATGATATGTCAAGACTTATGAACAGGTTCTTGAAACATTTGATTGATAATTACATTTGATTATCATATGAGATTGTTTGTACTATAGTGCCAACAATATGAGTTTCAAGAACTTATTTATAAGTCTCAACATATCACTTTTTAATTTCGGGAGGCTATGACCTCCATATGCTTCTTATAATCCAGTCTCTACATGAATTTTGCTTTCATGTGATAGTTATTTTGATATAATGTGCAAGTTCTTTTCATCAATATTTATTATTTTGTATTATAGTGTTACAAAATTTGTTGTATTTAGTGTAGTTTATTTTAATAATTACTAAATTATGATCAAAATTTTGATATTAAAAATCAATTTTGTCAATTAAATCATTTAGTATGATTATTATTTCAATTAATATAATTCAATCAAATTAAGAATTACATAAGACACATAAATAAATAATGAAAATATAATAATTCAATTTAAATTTTATATAATTATGAAGCAAATAGACCAATGTTAATGGCTATTTGGTAGTTAGCTAAACTGAGATTTTTAATTTGTTCAGATTATGTTAATTGAGACCATAGTCATATTTAGATAACCTAATTAAATAAAATCAATTTGTAACGATCATAATAAAATTTTAATCATAATTTAGTCGTCATTCAAATAAATGACCCATATTTAATTGATACATCCTCTATCACACCAACAACAAGATAGTGGTCCTTGATCATCTTTACCTGCACAACTACATGCAGGAAGCATAACGCACATAATTAAATAATGATCCTCTATGGCTATTCTCCAGCAACCCATCGGACTTTGCTTCTTAGTGGTTCTCATGTCTCCGGCGTCACTCCAACCTACCTCAACGACAATGAAGCTTTATGCTATCAGAACACTATCTATTTCTAGATCCGAATTTTTAAAATAGTGCTTTTTTGAGGACTACTCCAATTCAATTTCGATTTTAGCTTTCAGGCTGAACACATGGTCTACTAACATCACCTTTTTCCTTTTTTTCTCTCCTCCTCGGATGTCGGTATATTTATAACCCTAATTCAATCTTTTTATCGAGTCATGAAATTAAATTTCATTAAATAAAAGAGAATCCAGCCAGAAAATACATATGAATTAGCTTAGAATATAATGATGGGTTAAATATCTTAGTCTCCACTTTTAAAAAATACATTAAAACATTTTATTTTTTGATTTTATTATATTAACTCGCCCTTCCATTTGTGTTAGCGATTTTTTCATTAATCAAAGCTTAAAAAATTAAAATATAAGCAAAGTTATTTAATAAATAACAAAAAATACACTTAATGCAACATCTTCTTCCACTCATCACCACCGCTATCAAATATCAATAAATAAAATTAATTATCATATAAATTTCATTCAAAGTGTATAATAAAAGATATAAAAAAAAATGTAACTTCATGGTTTAACAAGAGAATCTTGGATCCTCTCTCCACCCTAATCCATAAAACAAATGAAATTCTTTGTAATGAAATATTGCATCCAAACTCAGACTGGCAACACCACTTCTAGATGCAAGCATCCAAACTCAAACTGGCAACACCACTTCTAGATGCAATATAAACAAATTCAGTGACGACATTTAAATTATCAGTATCGCAATCACGGGTCAAGATGCTCTCTAGTCATCATTGAACGTGAGGATGCTGTCATGGAAATCTGTAAAGAAAAGGAAAGGACAGTTATATAGAGATTGAGTGGAGTAGATGAAGCGGACGACAAAGTCGAGCTTTTCGACGAGTGTGTTGGCGTAGCTTCAAATGGTACCACACTAGACCTTAAATAGAGTTGAACTCCTTGACGATTGAAGGAACTCACTTTTTAGTTAAGATCGAGAAAGTTAATGGGTCACTAAGTCACTTGTTGTCCATTGACTCGGACGGTGAGTTAGTGAAATTGAATCGATACGGCCTCATTTAGGGAGAGTTGTAAATGGAGAGAATGAAAATTTGGTTGATTATTTGGTTCATTCTTGTTCTTTGTTTTACAAAATCTTTTCTTTTTTTTTTTTTTTTTGATATTGAGAAGAAAAAATTATATTGGTGAATCTTAATCTTGACGTTCACTCTAAATAGTATCATTTTACCGTTAGTCTAAGAAATCATTTATAAAAACTTTTCTTTTTATTGTGATGGAATGAATAATTTTTGATTGATGGGATTTGATTTTTAAATCTTGGAGAAATTAAGTGAAAGGACAATGAGCAAAATTGAAATGAAATATCTTGGCGATTCTAAACTTAAAAACAGTGGGCTGCCTCCACCCAAAAAGAAGAAAAGAAAACGTGAAAAATATTCCATACCATAAACTTTAGAAAAAGATCAGTACTTGGCATCATTTGTAAACGTGAAATTCTCCACGGAAGAAGGTTCCTTCCATTTGTTGTTGTTGTTGCGCTGTACATATTAGATAGCCATGTGAAATTTTATTTTGAATTTTAGTAGAGAATTAAATTATTATTGTCTCACATTTCAACTTCCTGATTTTTCTTGCTCCCACCATGCCACCAGTCCCATCGCACAAAAATCTAATCAAATCATTGGCAAAGTTTGGGAGCGAATAAAATTATTGCTTTTACTTAGGCCAATTCTCTTTCTTTACTCCAACTGGACATCGGGGAATATTTCTAAACTTTTCAATTGGATAATGATTGAAAAAACTGGCCTTTGTTTGTTGTCACGCCTGTTTCTACTAGGGGTAGGAATAAAAAAACTGAATTAAATGAAAATTAAACTAAAAATAATTAAAAAAATTGCTAATAATACTCAAATTGGAATTGACCGAAATAAAATAGTATAATTCAATTTAATTTCACATATTTTTACTCTCCCGATCAAATATTTGAATCAAACCAAATAATCGAATTATATATATATATAATTTAAAGATTATATATTAATTTAATACATATTTATGTTATATATTTAAATAAAAATATAAAAATTAAATATTAAAAATATATTATATATTTAGACACATAAATATTACTTAATATAATTATTTTTATAATTTTAAAGTTATATTTTTATTAATTTTATGCATTCAAAATAAATAATTTTATGTTATAATATATTTCATAATATTTTAAAAGGATAGTCTATATGAATAAAATGAATTAAAATAATTATAATTATGAAATTTTTCAAAAAATAAATTTAGAATCGAATTGAAATCCAACTGAAAATAAATAATCAAATAGCATCAAAGAAATAGATTGAAATCAAACTGATTTTTGGTTCAATCTTATTTCGGTCCTTCAATTTTTACAAGATTGGTTTTTCGGTCCAGTTTCGGAATTTTTTAAAGCCCCAAACTGAACTGAACTGAACTGTGTTTGAGCCTACTATATATATGTTATATATAGTTGTATATAATTTAATAAATTGCATACATTAATAAAAACATTTTGGATTTAAATATATTTTATTTGGTTAATTTTTTTTATATAAGTTCTTTTATAATTGAATTAAATTAGACTGAATAAATTCAAAATTTAAACTAAATTAAATTAGGAAATAAATATCTAAATCAAAATTGAACTAAATTTTGTTAGTACTAAATTAAAATGAGATCTAATTTTATAAATATTAATTTAAATTTTAGACATTTTAAATAATCAATCCAAAATAAAATTGCGTGATTTTTTTTTTCCTATGCCAACACATGCCTTTAAGATATTGCATTTGATTGTTAATTTTAGTGGAAAAATGCCGAAAACAAATATCCTAATACCGCTTATCAAACCATAGGAGTTAATTTCACCTACATACAACTCACAGCTTAATACTATTGAAGTCGTTAAATGAAAAATTATAACCCAAAAGTTAAATTTTAATCTTTTTGTGATTGATTGGTTTTGGTGGTAGTGGAAGAGAGTTTACATAAATGAGTTACATCATATTTTGCTTAACATTTCATCACTGATTAGAAAGAATGAAATTTTATAGTAATGAAACTCTTATTTGTTTTGATTTGTTACTATTATTATTATTATTATTTCAAGACAAATTGATCTGCATAGCCCAGTCCTCCTAAACCGCCTCACAAATTTTCACGGCGAGTCTCTGGTTCTTTGAATTCGTACACTTTCAAAGAGGCACTGGTGAAGACTATAGGATTTGCGAAGATGGACTGATTGACAATGACGAAGCCGTCAATCTTAAGGAGAGTAGCGGAAATTGAAAGATTATATTTAATGAGAAGGAAGTGTAATTAAATTTAGAATATAATGAGGTTTCAGGTATGGGTGCAGCTTAAAGAGAGAGGAATTCTGGTTGAGTGCATGCGAATGATAGAGGAAAGATATAGGATAAAGAGAGTTAGTGCTTGATGTGGCAATTTTTCAATTATAGAATGCTTGGATAGCTTTTATATAAATGAGTTAATTACTATAAACTCCCTCAATTTTATCATAATATTCTAATTTGTCATTCATTCTTATATTTATACTAACTCATCCTTATATTTTTTCTCAGTTTCATCATTTCATTCTTTTACTAAAGAAAGTTAATAAATATGTCTTAGAATTAATAAAATTTTAAAATTACTCCTATCTTTTTCCTTCCACCACTAAATCATCTACACTTCATTTATCTCCACCCGCCAAATCATCAATGCCCACCTTCCCTTTTTATCTCCACCGCTACCAGAACAACAAGACCATCAATACCCATAATCTCTTTAACAAATTCGTGCACCCAAAAGTCACTTTCTAAGGTTGAAAATAATGGACGAGATTATACAAATTTATCCACGAGTAAGAACTCAGATGAGTCCACCAACGAAACCAAGGCAAAGTTCACCAAAAAAGAAGCAACCTTTAGCTTCTATATGATCTGCCTACCTATTAGAAGGCTGAAGGTTCTTCTTATTCCAACAACATGAGCAGCAATTTGATGAGCGACAGGTTGACAAAGTCTTGGACAGCGGTTGACAAATACTTCCTATCATGAAGACTCCATAGCTAATTGCCAACCTTCAAATTAGTCTTCATTATCACCAATTGAATTATTCATGCATCAACATCAAGCTCCTCCTTCCCTCACACCAAGGCCATAGCAAACAGTCCCGGCCATAGAGGCAGGCCATTTAGGACCCTCAAATTTTTTAAAAAAATTTTAGTGAAATTATTCTAAAAAGACATTTTTTCTTTTGCTTAGTTTAAAGGGCCCAATATCAAAAAAAAAAAATAATATATATATAGTCTAATTTATTTTAAATTTTTTAATAAAAAAGTCTAAAATTTTCTTTTACCTAGTTTCCATACCTGTTGGCCGACTTCGATAGTAAAAATTAGAATTTACTGACACACACCAGCAATAATTCACACAAAAATAAATACATATAGACGCAAACAAAAAAGAAACCCAACAAATTGAAAAAAGGGTAGAAGAATGGAAGGGGCAGCGATGACCCAAAGAGGAGCAATTGGTGATTTAAAAAAGAGTTTGAGTGATAGTGACTAAAGTAAATCGTAAAGAAATAAAATATAAGGGAAAGGGAGGCAGAACAATTACAGCCGAGCCAACCGGCGGTGGAGCACCAAAAGGTGTCAAAAGAATCCTAGGTCCATGGGCTTCGCTATTTATAGGAGGCAAGCACAACGGTGTTAGTGTTTGGCAACAACAACAAAGAGAGTGAAGCTGATGAGGCGTTGGATTTTTGTCGTTTCAAATTTTATTGGGAAAATTGATCACTGACAAAAATTTGTCATTAAAAGTTGATTTTGTTAAGTTTTTAATGTCTCAATTAACAAAAGTTGGCTAAAATAAAAATATTAAAATTATACAAAACCCACAAATAAATAACAAAAATATGACAATTCAATCTCAGTTTCATATAATTATGAAACTATTAGATTGATGTTAATTATCACATAATAATCTAGTGATTAAAGATTCTTAATTTGCTCAAATTATATTAATTGCAATAATAATTATATTTAAATGATCAAATTAAATAAATCGATTTTTAACAATCATAGTAAAATTTTAATCATTGAAATAAATTATCTTTTTTTTTTTTCAAATAGAATGAAACTATTCCAAAAAAGAGTGTAGCTTGATATTTTGATGGAGAATGGATAGAATATAAAAATTAAACTAAAATATGAAGATAATATGAATATTTCAAATTAATTTAACTGAATAATCACTAAAAAATTAATTTAATAGAGTCAATTCATAAAAAAAATATATTAATACACTATGCAAAAAAGTTATAATGGAAAAATTTTTTGTCCATAATATATTTAACAATAGAATGAAGACAAATAATTTCATCGTTAAAATACTCGTTGCTAACAAAATAAATTTTATCGTTAAATGAAAGTGAGTCCATTGATGATTTTAGCCACGGATGCAGATTGTTGCTAATTTCTAAGTTAAAATTGAGAATTTTTTTAAGAAAAATAATAATTTACTGCTAATTCATTTTTGAATTAGTAATTTTTTAAAAAACAAATATTTCATAAAAAATGCATTGGCAAACCTATCTCTAAAAAAAAATTCATATTTTCATCATTATTTTATTGTAAAGTTGTCAAATTTTTAATCTAATATTAATCATTCTACTGTTCTGTATCATATACGTCTTTATAAAAAGGATTTAAATAAGGAGCAATTAGAACGGAAGCAACAGTTATAATTAAAGGCGATAAACGAATTAAATTAGACAAATTTAAATTAGATTAAATTTGGATCATATCTTTTTCAGATGAATTCAAATTGGATGATTTTAAATTATCAATTTAGACTATGGGTTGGATCGAGTCAAGTTGAATAATCAAATCAAGTTACATAAAGAAATTAGAATTATTTTTTAAAATTTTAGATAAGGTTGGTCACTATCAATTTTAAATTTTTTAAAAATAAAAAATTGTTTTAATTTTTAAATAAATTTAATTATTTTAAATAATATAGACTTGATGAATCAAATTGACTCACGAGTTAAACTAAATTGACTTGTAGATATGATTGAGTCAGATTTAATTGGATCAACTTTGAGTCGAGTTAAATTCAAATTATATAAATTTTAGATCGAGTCATTTCGAATCTCTTCAATTTTAAGTTAGATTATTGTTAGATCGATCAAAATTATCACATGTAATTATAACACAATAATAAGTAAAAATGAAAAATGAGTTAGTACGTCACAATGAAATTAAGGATATTTATAATAATAAGCTCAATTTAATATTTAAAGAAATAAAATTATTAAGATTTTAATTCACAATCTTTTGCAGTATAAATTATATATACTGAGTATTAAATTACTATTTGGATCACAATGAAACTCAAGTTTTAATATATGTTCAAAATTTAGGCCCTTATATATATAAATATAACCAAAGAAGGAAAAAGAAAAAAAGAACTTTATAAGTTTATATGATTTCAGTTAGGAAAAAAAATAAAATCACCAAAAGGCTTGACTTAAGCACCAATAAGCAGGCAGGCAGAGGAGCTGTTATGCTCCGAGTGACATAGATTGGCCAATCTTATGTGCAAAAGATAAGCGCAGTAAAACATTTTTCAAGAGGAAAACAACAAAACAATAAGATTACGTGTCTGTATTGCGTTAATGATGATGTTGCAGATGAGAAAAATCTGTGATCATGAGCGAGTTTATGTTGCTAGAGATTACGTGCCTTGATAGTACTACAGGGGGACATGTAATTCCACTTTGGACCATCCTCAGATTGCTACTTGGTGGTGGCATGGGCACTAAAAACAATTTTTTTAAAAAAAATATGAAAAAAATAAAAGTAATTAGAGATCTTGAACAATGAGTGGAATTAATGATTTTTAGTTTGCCTAACTGCATTAGATAACATAAATATTAGCAATAAGTATGTTGTTAAGTATGTTCCAATTCATTGTTAATACATTTAAACTAAGTTTGATCTTTTATTCCAAATATGCAAGTACAAAAAGAAAACCCATGAGCCATTTTGCATAGTAGTAGAGAGGGTGGTAGAGAAAGCCATCATTAAAGTCGAGAAATTCTCACACTAATAATCTACTTTGCAGCCAATCTTGAAAATTCTTCTAAAGTAACGCGGGATTCTCCCATGGGCGCCACATTAATTTGTTCGTAGTGCACTTGTTTAGATCAAGAAAAAAAATATATTGTTTATGAGAATACAGAATCATGGAGATTGTGTGAATCTTCTCATCCACATTTTCTTTTTCGTTCAATGCTTATACATGAATTCATGAAGAAATTGGAAAATGGGGAAACCAAAGGAGTCCCATCAACAAAGTAAGTGTCATTGCCACATGTTTAGGGGGCCTTTTAGGGTCTAGTCTAATCTAAAAGTCTTAATTTTTTTTCACTATGCAGAGACCTTATGAATTCCATTCTATTTCACTCTGACTATAAGATGAAATTATCTAAAACTAATATCGATTTTCGTAAAATTTGACTTGAAACCATCATTTACTGTGATATAAAGAGCTGATAACTCAGAAGAACCTAATAAAATAAAGAAGAAAAAATAAAAAGCATCTCAGATGAAATCTAACAAGTTCTCTAATAACCCACTAAAGAAAAAGAAAGATTAATAAGGGGGTGGGGTTTGGATATCCAGATTGCAGGACGGAAGGTGGTGGTGGGGGGGCAGAGAGGAAAACATGAGATAGATTAGTAAGTGGAGATGGTGGGCTTGAGTGGGCTAAGCACTAATGGTGAGATTTGTGGAGCCAAGATGAATCATTGTCAAGCCAACATGACATGTCGCATCATAAAAAAGAACAAAAGAAATTTGGGTTCGGGGCCCATCCTTTGCAGCGTCTGGTTTTTATTTTCTTCCGCTTCTCTTCCTCTTGTTGTCTGTCTGAGAGAGAGGCGCCCATTTTCTTAACTGAAAGCCATGTGTATCTGCTAATTGTGGCAGTTTTTTCTGTTGCTTCTTTACCTATTTTCTGCTGCTGCAAAGACTGCTTTTCTATTTTGGGTCAAGACTTTTCTAGTGAATGGAAAGGTTTTCTTTTCTTTTCTTTCTGTTTCTTTTTTAAAAAAATTCTATAAGATATTATGTCTTCATATATTAATATTATTATAAAATTTTTGTTAAAATAAAAAATAATTTAAAATTTTATCACAATTAAAAAATAGATGGTATTTATAAATTCAAATAAATTATTAATATTATTATATCTTTATTTATTTAAAAATATATTATCCTTAGTAAAGTAAGGTAGAAATTTTAAAATACAAATAATTATAAGAAAAAAAGAGAATTTGAACTTATAAAGGTCACCTTCTGAATTATTTATCATTTTAGTAAGAAATTTTTAATTATTTCTTATATTAGAAATATATTAGACAATGTATTGATATCAATATAGCACTTTTTTTTCTTTATTTTCCGCTGATGAGGTTGAATATGAATATACAAACCATCGGCTTATAAAATTAAAATTAAAATTGAAGAGAATCATATTTTGAGGATTAATTGAATTGAATTGGACTGAATTAATTCGCTTTGATTTTATTTAAATGTTTTAGATGAATAACGAATTTATTTTAAAAATATGTTTTACATAAATATTAATTTAAATAATGTAAAATAACTTTAAATATTAAATTTTATAATATATTTAAATATTTTAACAAAAATATTATAATTTTGTTCTTTTTGATTTACTTAAAATATTTTTATTTAAAATTAAACTAAATTAAAATTATTTAATTTTTTAAAAATAAATCAAACTCAATCAAATTAAAAAATAACTAAATTAAATTAATCGATTCAATTTTGCTCACCCATACAAGGCTGAGTACCGCATTTTATGGATACAGCTTGAAAGGGCACAATGACAATTCTGAATTTTATTCAATTTAATAATAATTATATGGGCTTTGTTAGTGTTCTTAGGGCCACGACAACATTATTTGATTTAATATTTTTGAACTAACTAAAAAAAAAAGGACCCAAGCTAATGTTTTATTGTGGCCAATAAAACTGATAAGACTGACCTTGTTAACATACACATCTACTCTGAATTTATGTTAGTGGGTTATCTATAAAATTTTCTCAGAAGTGGGATTTTTCAATTAATAGATGTGAGTGTGACAAATTTGTTTAAGATTGAGAACGTAATTTTAGTTGTGTTTTTCTGTTTTGATACATTGAAATATTTATATAAGACAAATAATATCACATATTTAATTTCCAATATCTTGGACGTGCATTTGTTTATAGGACTGACTACAAGTTCTGTTGATATTAAAAATATTTAAAAAATGATAGCGATGTTAAAAATTTGGATATTGTGATTTTTTTAAACAAAATTAAATAAAAGGGAGAAAGAAAGGCTATCCCACATTTTTTATGATGACTATGTTTATTACTTGTGCTTGTGCTTGTGCATACCCACGGCCCCATTACTCATTTATTAAAAGATGTTATGAATTATAGTTAATGATAAATAGGACAAATTCTCAAGTTTCTTGTTGGTAAACTAATTTGATATTATAGCAAATGTTAATCCAATAGTATCATTAGCATATAATATAATCACTCAGCTCAATCATTGCGCTGATATGACCTACCCTACACATTAGGCATAAGATTGAGATTCAAAGTTTATTGGAAAAACTCATATTTTGTTCCCTGAATTTTTATGATTTTTTACAATTGTCCCATGCACTTTTATTTGTAACATTTTGCCCCTTATTTAATAATTGTTACGAGTGTGATACTCACATGTTGTTATGTGAGAGTCCGTGTTAAGACAATGTAGCTAACTAAGATTATTTAGTAAACATGGAAAATAGCAATTATTTAAAATAATTAAATATTATGAAAAAAAGAGGTTAGTTTGGTAATTTAATAAGTAAATTCCTTAACAGAGAATTTAGATTTGGATTGAAGAAATTGCAGTTGCATTTGGGAAAATCTCAATGTAGTTGCTTTCGGGAAATTTGCCATCTTAAAACCCTTTTCAAAGCCTCATTTCGCTCTTTCCTAAGCTCTTTCACTTCCTTTCTCAATGAACTAACATATAGGAATTGATGCTCAGTCTACTCTATATCAAACTATGAACAAAAATCACATTTTTTGTTCTACAAAATAAGATGTGACAAGGAACAAAACATCCATTAATTAACACTCATTGACATAATTAACAAAAAAAGGGGGGACTATTTCACTCTAATCTTACATTCAAATCGACACAGTTGTAGAACCTCTTTCTTTGTGTTCTTTTCGTTGTCGAATTGTTTTTAAAAGAGTAGACACACCACATATGCAAACAGAAGTCCCTTTTGCTTTCATTTTCCCTTTAAATTGAGTTATGGGTCATCGAAAATAAAACTTCAAGTCGAGCTATGGATGACTGAAAATAAAAAAACAGCAAGCAAATTTTATCTCAAAAACCCTAGTGACATATTTACTGGCTAAAGGGAGGACACATGGTGCTGATATGTTATTACCTTAACATGTGTGTATAGCAAATATGTGTAAAGAAAATTGACGGCAAGTTGCACATTTACATGCCCTGCTAAATAAGGGGTACATGTATAGGAAAATAGAAGTATAGAGACAAAATGTGGTAAAATAAAAGAGCAAGCGATAATTGTGAATCATAAAATGCAAGGGGCAAAATATGGAATTTTTCAAAGTTTCTTGTAACAGGTGAAATTAGGGATGATAATTTGTGTTATGTCGTGTTTAATCATATCGTATCGAGACATATGTATAACATAAAAATATTCAACCTGAACACGATCCATTTAATTAATCATATCAAAATCTTAAACCCAAACATGAACATGTTTATGAAACAAGTTGCACGACATGATACATTTAATTATTTGTGTCATTAACGTGTCATGATACGAAAATACACATTTAACCTAAAAACATATGAAAAAATAAAATTCTTAATTTTTAACTAAAAATTATTTATATATTGAAAATATATAAACTAAATATTAAAAATTTAAGCAAATATAAGATTGAATTTAAAGATATATATATATATATATATATATATATATATATATATATATATATATTTAAATCATGTTTACATGTGCATATTTGTGTCTTATATTACATATTAACCCATTAACTTAATTATACAATTATTTCTATTGCGGGTTAAGTGAGTCAATCCATTTAAACCTATATCATGTAATAAACAGATTGATCCGTTTATGACCTAAATCTATTTATGTCAAACTCAAAATCCATTTAACTACATGTCGTGTCATATCGTTTAATTGAATTGTGTAAAAAATTGCCAACTTTAACTAATTTAGATGCTTTATTTAGGCGAATTCTGCATCAACCTACACAACAAACCGAGGCCATCTTTTTTGGGAAAAAATTGCCTACTATTGTAATTTATAGGCAAAATTTATAAGTTAAGTATTCAAGAAATTAAATCTTGTAAAAGTAAAAAACAAAAAAAAAAAAGATTTGTCTATTACGTTCTATAATTTCCAACAAACTAGTTAGAATAAATTAATTTTATGTTATCTTTGAAGTATTATATTAAATTATTGGATGGATGGCACGTATGTAGTGTTTTACAGAAATATTGTTCATTTAACAACTTGATGAATAATAAAAGAATGATATATAATTAATTCTTTTGTAAGCATTGTTCATTTAACAACTTGATATAATATATGGGGAGTATCAAAATATTTTCCAAGTAAAATATATCTAAGCTTATGATGGTTAGGAGGAATGAATGATGAATCCGTATAAAGATTTCCGTATTATTCCTCACTCTAAAGGAAAATATGATTTTGTTGGCCAGGCTCATGGATTAGGTTTCTATAGCTACATACATAAATTATATATAAAAACAAGTCAAGAAAAGAAATGAATGCGTGTCTGTCATTCTCATTCGTTCCCAATCAATCACCGATATCGACTTTCTTTAATTTGGTGAGTATATGTATCTAAGGGTAGGGAATAAATAATTGCAATTTGCAATTTGATGCGCAATGCCAATGGTAATTGAAGATAGATATCTATGTCACTAGTGATGCAACTGATTATTTAAAATGGAGAAAAAGAATAATATTTAGATATAATTTAGTTAATTATTACGCTCTTTAGAATATTCCTGCAATCTTAATTTTCAACTGTATTCTTTGCCTTTGTGCATAAATTTGTGATTCTTGCATCTTGAAGAAGATTGTCAAGCATAATTGCATTAACATTTTTGACCAAAAGAGATCCATTTTTTGGTATCTGAGTTTCATATCTATCATTGATATGATTCTTGACGGCTTCGATTTGATTGGTTAAGTAAGTGCATACGGTAAGAGTGCAAAAAAAGGGGAATTAAATTTATCACAATAGCATATAGAAAGAAACCTAATTATTGTCTATGGAGACATTTGTTTTATTTTTTTAGTAGCTAACTCTATCTCTACTTTTTTATTTTTTCTTTTTTTTTTTTTTCTTCTTGTAGTTTTTTTTAATTATAATAAATAGTTAAATCATATTTTTATTTTATTTGTAAGAATTATAAATTTTTTATAATAAAATAACTTATATTTCTTTAGTAGTGAACTGTGGAAAATGTATGACAAATTAAAAATGTATGAAAGAAAATTCTATACAACTAAAGTTTTAATATTTGAAGATAAATTAAAGTTTTTCAGCGATGAAAATGAATTTATTTGATTGAAAATTCATTTAGGATCTTATGTTATATTTATTTTTCTTAGTTATTTTTTAATTTTATTGATGAAAATTGTGTCTTTCATTTTGTTTTTTTTACGAGAGTTTGTTTATCTTCTTTTATTGAAGTTTGTTTGTCTTTTTTTATAGAAGTTTGTTTATTTTTCATCAAAAGAGTTAAAAGAAGTTTGAGTTTGATATTCAAAAGATTAAACTAATTTAAATATTTGTCAAATGATAATGAAATTGATTTGTAATTCAGTATTATCACCAAGTGAAATGTGTTTTTTACCGATGTATCAAATATAGTCTTAGTGTTGTATACAATTATTCCGTTAACACGAACAGTGAAGTTCAAAGGAAAAATTCATTTTTATAATAAGACTTATATATATTTCTTGAATGCAATTAATGTTACTTGTCTGTTATAAATTGTACTTATTAATTTTTAATCATGAAATTTTTTTTATTTAAAAAAAAGAACATCTAGAATATTTCTCCATATTGAAATTATATTTTGTTTGACTTAGGTAATTTTTTTTTTCTTCTGGTAAGTATCCCCCCTCCCTCACTTTTTTAGAATGAATTATTTTGGAGTTAAATAGGAAACATTCAAATAATACACTATACAGTGGACTGTCCAATGAAAATAATTAAGGCTCCATTTATTTTCGGTCATATTTTCTGATATTTGTTATGTTTAAAAATTTGATTAATAAGAAATATATTTTTTATTAATAAAACATAAATATGTTTTTTACAATAACTTATTCTTTTTAAAAAAGAAATTATTTTTTAATTTTGACAAATTCATGCAAATAAAAAACTAAATCATATAAATTTATATTTGTTATTATTGGTTGTCTTTAATTACAAACACTCACGGTCAATCATGGCGTTCACTGATAATTAATGAGACTCAAATAATTTTCTATTTTTATATAAATTTGTCTCATATAAAATAATAAATATTATAAATATAATGTGTTTATGACTTAAAATTTATTATAATATTATAAATAAAAATTAATATTCTTCAATGTATTTCAAATATTAAAAATATATTTTTACAAAACAGTTTTTTCATAAAATATTTTTTTGAAAAATATTTCTAATATACAACTTGTTTTTGTTAGGAAGCAATCTAATGCTCTCTTTTCAATCTTTCATCCAAGATTTCAATCATATTGGTGAGAAAACTCAAATTCATGATCTCCATCTTTGGTGCTAAAGATATATTAAAAAATCCATTAAATTAATATCTTTCTTCTTCATACATGTTAAACACCTCTACAATGTCATGTTTCACTTCAATTTTTTACCATGACATAATAGAGAAATATATTTCTTTTTATTGTTTTCATTTCTTTTTATAAATAGAATCCATGTATTAGGGATAAAGTTAAAATAGCCCCAATAACAAATAAATTGAGAGAATGAAAATTGAGATGGTTTGAATATGTGAATCATAATCCTTTAAATAGATCGGTTAGACGAGTAGAGTACACACAAATAAAAAGAGGATGGATAAACCTAAATTCACATGAAAGACAATAATTCAAAATGATTTAAAGGCTTTACATATTTTCAAAGATATAGTCTAATATCATTCCAAGTGAAAAAAAAAAAAATGAAGGTATATAATCACCCAATTAACTTGAAATTAAAGTTGAGTTGAGTTTATTGATATTTATCCTTTTATTTTGCAATTAAAATCATAAGACTACTTGAGGCATATTATCGTAATTTATGTTTGATACATGATGGAGATCAGTCTTTCGAATTATATTCAACTTTAGTTGTAAAAGTAACAGTGGGATTTTTGTAATTTGTGCACGTGTGATAAGCGTCTAATATTTCTCAAATGAAAACAACTTAAATTAGTTTTTGATTTTTCTATTATTTAACGGGAATTTTCTTTTTCTGTTGTTGTAATATTAGTGATATAAGAAGGAAAAAGCCTGGTATTTTCCATTCTACATAACCGTTTGAATGTACTGGTCATCCCAATTAACCAATTCAAATATTTTGATTTGAATAAGTTAATTATGTAGAATAAATAAAGCATGCATGGAATGGAGGTTTTAAGTTGAATATTCTTAGAACTCCCCCAAAAAACTTCTTGTTTTAGCACACTGAAAAGACGAAATCTATAAAAATGGAAAGACTGGTTTGATATGAAGTTTATATATATATATATATATATATAGAGAGAGAGAGAGAGAGAGTTAGGTTAAATTATTATACATGCGTCCAAATCTTGAAGAACTAAATTATTGTTTTTTATTTTTGTGGGGGTGGAATTATTGTTTGCGTTTAAACTCAAACAAAACGTGCATGCAAACAGAAAAGGAGACCAAAAGCTGTAACTTGACCCACAACAACTTGGCAATATTTCCTCTGTCCATCCCACTTTTTAGTTACAACTCACAAGCTTAAAACTTTGACCTTCTTTATTCAATTTCACATTTTCAGCTAATCATAAAAACAAATGGAAATGATACACATTCTCTGGTTTTTAAATGTTTTAAAAATCAGCTGAATTGGTAAAATCAATAATTATATCAATATTTAGTTCAATTTGACTTCAATTCATTTTTAATATTATTATTTTTATTTTAATTATTATAATTATAATGATATATTTTTCATAATTTTTACAGGTATTTAATATTATTTTTTGAATGTTATTCATTATTGAATCAATTGAATTAAATTAATCGAACCGGTTGGATTAGCTAAATCATAAATCAATCAATTGATCAATTTATTGACCAATTCAGTTTTAAAAACATTTTTTTAAAAACTTTAATGCAACGGTTTAATTTCCACCACCTTTTTATAAGTTATTTATAAAAAACAAATATTAAAAATTCCACCACTTTCTTATTAGTTACCTAAGAAAAAAATAAAAAAAAAAACTTGTAAAGGTAAAACAGTAATATTTCTCAATCGAAGATATAACTTAAAGAAAATTGCTAGTTATCTTTTTAATTGTGGTAACATATGAATTAAAACTGTGTTTTAATACATATGATTAGAATATATTCTCATGTTAGTTTATACATCAATTAATTACATCTTTTCTTTTCCCAATAATTTTAGGGGTGTATATCTTTTACCTTGATCTTATACATTCACGGAAATTAATTTTTTTTAATTATTGATTCTAAAAATCAATTCCATGTAAATAAGAAAGGAGTAAATTTTCTTAATGACTTAGATTAAATCTTGAAATTATAAGAATTAAATTGTAGATAATAAGAATGACAATATTTTTCAAGGCACACGAGAAAGTTGCTTATAGTGAACGTTTGAGCAAGTAGTGTAAAAAGCAAAGTGGGGAATATATACTGATGTCCAACGAGGACAATGAGCAAAAGAAAAATGAAAGGATGCGCGGAATTAAGAATAGGAGTACCCGTAGCAGATTAGGTATAAAGTCGTAAAATTCCTGCCTGTTGCGACCCAAAAGAGGAATCATACGACTGGAGTGTAAAAAATCTGGTGGTTTTGAGACCACTGAAAAGCCTACGTGGCCATCTCACCTCCACGCACTTGGTGCAGGCCCCCACCGCATCAAACTGCAGTGGGACCGACCTTGTTCATAATTTCGACTTCTGTTTCCGAGAAGATATGGTGATAAAGGACAAATTCACCATTGAGTCACGATGACAACATCCTCGCTCCGTATTCGGGAGTGCACGAAAATGAGGGACCAAAAAGTGAAAATATGAATTTTTTTCCGTTTGGAAGATGAAAAGAAAATTAAAATTTTTTAGTCACTTTATTTGAAGAGAATGAGGAGAAAATCTTTTCTTAGATTTTTCATTCTGTCGAATGAACCTCTACAAGAAGCTTAAATTTTGTGTTATTAAATTCTTAATTTTTATTATTTTCAATAAAAATGATAAAATATACATATAAGATCACACACATTATTATTGCTGCATAATATATATTTAAAAGGTGGTTTTTATATCATCTGATATTTAATATTCTTAAAATATTATAAATTATTGAATAAGAATGAATTAATCACAAGATCTAATTGTGGAAATCAAAGAGAGTGGTATCATATTTGTGATCGTCTATGGTCAAATGTCAAATTATTGACTCTGTATGACGAACTTACTTTAATTCTTTTTTTTTTTAAAAAAAAGTAGAAAAGTAAAATTGATCGTGTTTACCGAAAAATAATAGAAAAAAGAAAAAAGCGTTTGGACTTTAAAAAAATCCACAGTGGAAATGGAAATCTCTTCAATTAGCTTTTTCTTTTAATATTTGAAAACTATTTGAGAAGATTACTTTTCATCCACTTATGATTTGAAACTACCTTTCCCTCTTATATTAACAATCTTATTTATTGGCTATCGTTCTTTTCTCTTTGTATTCTCAAAGGTTTATCTCGATATTAATTAAATTGTAACTATATTATAGAGATATTTATTCTTTAGATCGATTAGCAAGTGAAAATGATCATCATAAAATTATCCTGACTTTGGTTATAATTTTTTATCGCATTAGAAAATAAAAAATTTACTAGAAGGTTTCTAATTAAAATGTCTCAAACTTTAATATATATTCATTTGTGAATTGTATGATTTTAAAATCTAGTTATATAATCTAATTCATAATTTGATATTACTTTTTCTGTTTCATAATAGATGTCATTTAAAATTTTATACATATATTAATAATTATATTTAACAAATATTATTATATAAATAAAAAAATGTGATGATAAGATTTTTTTTTTAAATGACATATAATTTAAAGTGGATGAGTATATAATATGCTTGATATGTAAACTTAATATCTTGCAGTGACAACTGGACTTAGGTAATTGAAACTAAATATTAAGCATTTGTTTGGAAAGAAGTAAAATAAGGAAGGAAAATAAGAGATAATTACAACTTTTCATTGTTTGGGAATGAAAGGAAAATAACTTTTATTTTCCTCTCTTTATTTTTCCTCCAAAATGAAGAGAAAATATGATGATTAAATGAAATTACAGTGAATTTATCTTTTTACCCTTAATATTTCAATTAAAGAGGAAAAATAAATTTATTTTTTTTATTTTTTATCTAAACATGTGGAAGAAAAATAAATGAAGAAAAATAATATTTATTTTTCTTTCTTTCCTTTTTATCCAAATATGAAGAAAAAAATAAAAAAAATAAAAAATATTTTTTTCTTTATTTTTTTCCCTCCCAATGTTGTTTCTCAAACATAGTGTACAAGTCATTATTTTTGAGTAAAATAGCCCTCCCAATATTCAAAGTAACTTTAATATACAATACAAGCCTTTTATGAATAAAAATCTGGAAAAGAGATTGATATTCAGCTACAAAATAAAAATGAACTGTGGTCGTCAGTCAGTCCCAGGTCTTTGAAGAAACCCTCCGCAATTACATCAGGACTGACGGAAGCTGATATACACTTCAGCTTTGATTTTGTCAAATTTCTTATTGTAAGAATTTGATTTGAAATTAATTCAGTTTATTGATTTAGTTAAATTAATTTGATTTGAAATAATTTAATTTAAATTATTAAAAATATTTAAAATTTTAAAATTAAAGTAAATTTTAAAAAATTAAAATAATGAATAATCTAATTTCATTGATTCACAATTTGACATAATTCTACCCAAATCTTTGAAAAAAGTGTCATTTGTCATATATACTCTTTCACCTATTTTTTTTAGATTGAAAATCTAGATTGATGCCTCAAAACCCCTTCACGCTAGTTTTTATAGCAAAAAAGAGAATGAAAATATTTATTCGAATTATCATATATAAATAATTCGTACTAATTATCGTATTAGGAATGATCGGATTCAATTATGAACTAGTTATTTAAAATTATTTAAAATTGAACTAAAAATCAAGTATTTGAAAAATAAAGAAATTTATATTAGAATATCCATTTTGAATTAAATCAATTGAGCTGGTTCAGATATTCGAGATCAATAAATTAGTTTAACTTGAATATTCAAACTTTTTTCTAAAAAAAATAAATTTAAAAAAGTTCTTAATATTTCATGATATATATATATATATGTCCAATTATTTGAATTGAATTAATAATTGTTATTGTTGGACCGAGTGACAATATGACAACTCAAGATGAGGTGAATTGAGTTGTAATCAAAAACAAAAAACAAACACTAACACAAAAATTAGCACATAGATTTTTATAGTGGTTCAACAACTTACCTATTTGACTCTCCAAGTTCTCACTTAGACCTATTTATTCATTTTCTGGCTCAGGAACTACCTTTCCTTTTACAAGCTCAATGATAATCTTTCCTTTTACAACCATTGGTATTTTTCTAAACACAATACCAACCTTTACAACCACCAACAAGAAAAGATTCACGCAGTATCTAAACCTCTCAAATAGACAACAAATATATAATTAGTGCTCAAGAAAACCTACTATAAAAAATGTAACAAAAACAAATTCATTATATCCAAATGCAAAGCAATACCATAAAAGGTTTGCACAATGAGTTACAAAGTTGTTCACACTTCTTCACAATATTTTTTAGCATTTTCTCTAACCTTTCTAAACTCTAAAAATACTTCTTATATAGTCAAAATCCAAAACTAGTCGTTGGAACAGTTGATATCCATTTGACACATTTTCTTCAAAACTAGCCATTAGTGGTGATAAGACCTGTTATTTTTCATCAACACTTGTTGAACTTATAACGATTACTTCTAAAGCCTATTGAATGTCTTCAACGCCCATGAACTTTGACTACGATGCTTGTAGGAGAGAGAATAATGTTTGTTGTTTATTTTCAAAAAACTTTAACTTCGTGCTCTATCTTTCTCAACTTTGCACAGTAGTTTTTGGCCCCCCATTGAGTAATTCGCAATACCCGTTTGAAGATCTTTCAACACTTGTTGAAAAGGGTCAACGCTTGTTTCAAGTTCCAAAGTTTTAGCTTAGACTTGGACACTTTTTCCATACTTGTTGCAAATATACAACGATTGTTGCTAGCTCAGATCAATGCCCGTTGTGAAATATCAACGCCTGTGGCGAGGTCTAGCACAACTCGACTTGGAGCGCTTTCTCCAACGCCCATTGCTTGTTTCAGAAGACTTTGCCAAACGAGCAACAACCAATCAACATCCATTGTTCGGCCTTCAATGCCCATTGAATGGTCCAACGTCTGTTGAACTTGCACAACGCCTATTTAACTTGTTCTGACCCTTTAACATTTGTTGGGTCTTAGGTTCACTTATTCTCCAAACATTCTCTCCCCTAGCATTCAAAACAATCTCCTCTTTTAAAGTTCATTGAGTTTGTTCAAAACATCTAACCAACACTAAAGTAGAAAATATTAGAACTTCTCTTGCTTTTGTTATAGTTTTGTTATCTTTCAAAAACATAATTTTGTTATCACGTAGAGAAGTGAGATCGATGTCTTGGAGTTATATATTTTTCAAACACTATTCTCTTAGCATTCGCAACAGTTATCGTCTCATATTATTATTTAAATTCAAATCGATTTAATTATATTTTGAGTATTTTTCTTCTTTTTATTAATTTCAAATATTATGCGATTTGATTAATTGATCTAATTTGATATATTCAAAATTTATATTCACTCTTAATATATAAAAATAACTATAAATAATAATAATTTTATCAAATATTTAATATCCTTCCATTTTCAACACTCAGCAATCAAGACACAATACCTAGCAACCACAAAGCCAAATAGGTCGGCAATCTGAATCAAGTGCAAGTATGAACTTTTCCATATAGTTTCTTTAAAAAAAAAAAAAACTTTTCTATATAATATTTTATATACGCATGGCGATGAAGTGCTGCATCTTGACTTAAAAAAAAAAAAAAAGTTTGGCGAAAATTTCAACATAAAAAATTCAAAGTAGTAATATTCATTCTACGGCCGGTTCCTAAATCATGTCATCATATGACAATGATAATGAGTCTCGTTGGAACAATTATTGTGTCTTGAGAGACTAGGAAACCAGCTACATATAGAAGTTGGACAAACAACATATTTTCCTCTAAATAAATTCCTTAACCAGAAAGTTATTCCAATTTCCGTCTCCCAGGCCTGAAATCTAACATTTCCCATCTCTTTAGTCTCTGTTTTAGCTTGCCTAACTCACCCCTTTTGACAACATTTATTAGTAACCTCACACCTTTGAAATCAAAACCTCTGTGTCACGTGGGGATGGCGCACCTATTATTAGCTCTCTAGCTTTCTTCAAACTTCGAAGCATCTCCATGGCCACCGGATTTGACTATTTTGGTCATTATATGAGAGGCTCTTAAAAGTTAGTAGAGGTGAAATGAACTAGAATCCTTTGGATGCTCTACTTATATTTCAATTAAACAACTTTCACAATGTGATTTAATTATAATTATGTCTACATAATTCCAAACGAATCTCATGCTTAGAAGTCTCTAATAAAGGCCAAAAGAGTCGGTGTTGAGATTCTTTACTCTTTCATTGGAGAAAAATTTGCCGTATCAATTTAGTTTAACAAAACTTAAGTTGTCTCTGGAACACAGAAATAGTAAATACTGAATTCCAACAATAAAAAAAAAAATCAGATTATCAAATTTCTTAGCTATTATTTTTTGGCAAGAACGTAAGTATTTCTTTTTCATTAATTAGCCAAAATTTACTACTATGACTTATTCATTAAATAACGTGATATAACTTAATGATAAATAAGTCATCTAATTCAACGGTATCTGATTCTATTTAATCTAATTGTGAATAATAATTTTTATATAATTAAAAGATGAATTATTAATTACGTCATTGTAGTGTAATAATATAAACGATACTTTAGTTTTCATTTTTTTTCCAAAATTGCCACAAATTAAGAGAAAAAGGTCGGAAGAAATTGCAGTCTAACCGGCTATTGCTGGGAAACTTTCAAAATGTTTCTTTGTCTCTAATAATAAATAATAACTTTTACCTAATTCAACAGTACCTAATTCTATTTAATTTGATGGTGAATAATAATATTTATATAATCAAATGATGAATTATTAATTACGTCATTATAGTATAATAACATAAACGATACTTTAGTCTTCAATTTTTTTTTTCTAAAATTGCCACAAATTAAGTGAAAAAAGTCGAAAGAAATTGCAGTCTAACCGGTTATTGCTGGGAAACTTTCAAAATGTTTCCTGGTCTCTAAAGCATTGCCCTACAGACAAAATCGGGAGTTGAAAACAAAGTTAATTATGAAAGACAAAGCCAATTGTCTGCTATTACGAACTGAATTTTCCAAACATGTCTTTAATTTATAATTAAATTACATAGTTAATAAATTCAACAATGTCGACCTCGTGACGTTGACGTTCATTCATCGATTTCTTTCTGAACCTTTTTGTGTTCTACACAATCTTTGTCTAATTATTATTATTATTATTATTAATTCATGAATCAAAGAATTAACAAATCATTATCAGCGTACACATAGATTTATTTTGGCGAGTAGGGTAGAAATTGAAAAGTTAACGTATATAGAAGCCATGCAGAAGAATAGGGTGAGTTTTATTATTACATACACGTAATAAGGACGCAGATAGCTGCTGGTTTTGATGCAAACAAATTAGCCAAAAGTTAGGTTTATGTCATAGCTGCTAGTTTCACCACCCTTTACAAGGGGCGGTGTGAAGCTTCGACAAAATTATATGTATATTTTTTTTCTTTTCTTTGACAGCAAGAATGCATGCATGCTATCGTATTCCTAGCTACGAACAATCTCAGTCGGACAATAATTGTACCACAATTCTACCTAAAAGGGAGTTAGTGCCATAAATAATTTTAGGAAAAACTGGACAGGTCCTGTCTTTTTGCTAATTTCACGAGTCCTTGTTTTGAGAGTGGTTCCAGACTTCTAGTTAGACGTCGATAAAAATCACATATCAAATGGACTATCCAATAATCCAATTTCAATTAAAACGTAGTTTTGCCATAATTTGGATTACTCTTTTGGTTTATGAATCAGCTTCTGGTTAAGATAATGAAAATAATAGAATTGAGAGCGGCTTAATTCTTAAATTTATACGTGTGTATATTGTTTAACAGTTTTGGGTTTGTAATTGGATTAGTAGTAGTTTGAGTGCATGTTAGGTAATATGGAGAATAGGATTAAAATATTGAGAATAATTTATTTTTAAATATTTTAAAGACTATTTCAAAGACAAAAAAGTCAATAATAAAAACATGAGATCTCCATTGTAAAATTTTGAAATTTCAAATAATTTAGGTGCCTTCAATTTGCTTCTTAATCCAAACTCTTTTTTTTTTTTTTTTTAATGTGAAAGCTCCAATTCTTAATCTGTATATATGAGGATGAGATGGAGATTGTCTTTATTACATAAATTTGTGGAAAGAAAGGAGTTAAATGAATTTTAAATCTAGAAAATGAACATTTATTAAGTCACTAATTTATTAAAATTTTGGTATTAAGAATCACAATAATATTAGTTAAAAGCCAAATTAAACCATTAAAATGAGCAAAACCATAATTCAAATTTAATCATGATAAATGAATTGGATCGATTAAATTTAGAGTTATATCTTTTTTAGACAGTTTATATAATCATATCAAAGTATTAAAAAAATTTCAAGTTATTTTTTTGTGTTTTAAATTGGGTCATTCATAATTTTTAGTTTTTAAATAAAAGAAAATATTATTAATTTTCTTAATATTTAAAAAATTCAAATTAAGTTAATTGAATTGAGTAAATTTGAATAGGTTTAGGTCAATTTTGTTTCAGGTCAATTCAAATCTTCTTCAATTTCAAAATTTTTTTTTTAAAACAAATCAGGTCAAAGTTTTCACTCTATTCAAATTAAAAATAAAATGAGTTTAACTTAGTATTTTAGTTAGAACTTACTCAAAGATACATCTATTTATTTTATAGAAAATAATTTGTTCATGAAAAATATTTTTTGAGAAACATATTCTCTGATATTTGAAATACGTTGTAAAAATATTTACTTTATAAGATTATAACAAAATCTAAAACACAAATACTTTATATTTATATTATTTATTATAAAAATATATTAAAAATAAAGTTTTGTGAATCTACTAATCACCCATGATCACTATTAGCTAATGACGATCAATAATGTGTGTTGGTATTCAATGATAATAAATATATAAATTTATATAATTTATTTTTTATTTAACTGACTTTATTAAAATTTAAAAAATAACTTTTTCTTTTGACGAAAGAAAATAAATTTCTCAAAAATAACTTAATTCTTTATTAATTAAAAAATTTATTCATCAATTTTCTAAACATGATAAATATAAAAAAAAAGATTTTTCACAAACTGAGAAAAAAAAAAAAAACTTCACTTGATAGATTTGGTATGAAGTATTTATTCTAAATTGACTGCAGCATATAATTCGCAATTCTTCATTGACTGTTGAAACCCTATACCACAACGTCCCCACTAAACTTCAGCAAATGCCTTTATTATGTACCCCTAAGTCTACCAGAATCTATTGCCAATGTTTAGAATATAGAAATCTAAACTTTGTTAACCGACCCAACTGAAAGAAGGAAATTTCCAAACATTTTCCCCTTAAAGATTAGTTTGCACTTTGTTTCAAGTTCTTGCCCCATCGTGTAAAATGGTCCAGTCTTAGTTATTACTGATGACCATAGTGAGCATGCGTAAAACACAAACTTACAACAAAAGTTACCACAAGATTAGATTATTAATTAGTATTGGAATTCTCTTAAACACTATAAAATTGTAATTTTGAACATCAATAGCTATGTTGTTTTTAAATCTTGGACATTATTATTATTATTATTGTCATTATTATGTTAATTACAAAACCTCAGAACAATCAAATATAGACGCGGTCCTCCTCCACCATGTTTATATTTATAGTGCTTGAATATGATGCTTAGGACAAGTCTTTTTCAATTCACTAGCATTGACTGAAATTTATCCATCTTCTAATCCTTTTACTCAAAATACCCCAATGACAAGTTGTTTTCTTTTATTGTTAATCACCCTTCTTCACGCACAATTATGAAAGGACTCATACCCTATTTGTATTTTCCTTTGATGTGATTTTTTTGTTTTTGCTTTTTGCACAATGATGTGATTTCACTTTTAGAAATGATGAAATGAAGCACATATTATTATAATTACATATAAATACATCAATTAAGTGAATTATTGTCTAACATCAATATTTATAAATGAAAATAACCATTTCATCTCAAAAACTGAATATAAATCAAAGCCAAATTACCAAGTAAAAAATTTGCATTAATTCTTTGATCTTTTTTTTTTTTAAATGTCACTCTAAAATCATGTTCGATTTTTTTTTCATAGAATTTGATAAGATGTCTTTCATTTTTTTTTTTTTATATTTGATCATATTACATTTTGTGTTTTTTTATTTTATTTTAATCATATATAAAATTTAACGAAATATAACCCTAATAGTAACTATATCCACTTAAAGTTGTGTTTAGTTTTTCTAAATTTTATACATGATTACTAAAAATAAAGATAATATCTACAAAATTTAATGTAAAAAAGTATAAGAAAGGTAGACAATTCGATTAAATTCTATATAAAATTGATTGATTTAAATTTGGTATATAATTATCAAAAATAAATAAAATATATACAAAATTTAATATAATCAAATACAAAAGTAAAAAATATTCAACTAAATTCTATAATTTAAAAAAACGAAACATGGTATAAAATATAATATAATTTAATTTAAGTGTGCCAACTTGCGTTTTACGTGCACAATTACATTTTTAGTCTGGTCAAATACAAACTATTAAACCTAAAACTAAGAATTGTGTTATGAACTAATAGTAGAAATTAATAATTGTTAAATAGGTTTCCAAATTGTTAGTTGAACATAAATAAATTGTAGTATTTGATTTTCAAAGGAAGATAGAAAATATTGTGTGAAGTAGTGGGATCATATATAGTCGTGGTCCCTTAGTATTTTTGTGGCTTGAAAAGTACATAGAACCAGGGAATGGAGGTGTCTGGTTTTGTTTCGTCAGTTAGTGACCGTGAAAAGTGAAAACCAAGCTTTATAAAATTGACTACACAAATACACACCCTGTGTGTATTGCGCGTGTGGGTTTTTCACTTTCACCTTTTTTAGGCCTTTATTAAGCCCTCCCCTCTGTTGCATCCCAACACCAACACTTCTTCTCCCTCTGTTTTCTTTCCTTTTTTCCTCTGTTTTCCTTCCCCTTCTTCGCCGCAGAATGACGAACCAGAATGTCCTATCATCCGATGCCAAGTCGGGTCGTGATCTCAGAATCAGAGTTTTATTGCCCAAAACTTTATTTTCTCCTGCCGCCACTAAGCCATTACCTCCCTCTCCTAGACTTGTAAAGAGGATAGAAACTACAGGAGGAACACCAGAGGCTAAAACCAATAATGCTTATTGGGTTGATTTCATGAGAGACTCTTCGCCTACCCGTCTCAAATCCACCGCTTCTTTACCTGAATCCGATGAGAAAAACTCTTGGATTGTAAGTTTTAATTACTTCTCCTTGCTAGTCTTGTTGCATACATTAATCTCTAATAAAGAAACCTTGCTCCCCAACTTCAGGCAACGGATACATTTATTAGATAAAATGTCGGCGCTGGTTTTGCCTGTTTACTTCTAAAGCTAATAAATGAAGAAACCTTAACGATGATATATAAATGGTGGTCACAGGTTAATCATCCCTCGGCTTTAAGCATGTTCGAGCAAATAGTGAATGCTTCAAAAGGAAAGCAGATTGTGATGTTTCTTGATTATGATGGTACACTCTCTCCCATAGTGGAAGACCCTGATCGAGCATTCATGACCAATGAAGTTAGCTTCTACTCTTTTTTTTGCCAGTCATTGTGTTAATATATACCTCTTTAATAAACTTTATTGTCATTAACACTAATTAATTACTGTTTCTTTCTTTTTTCTTCATAATTAGATGAGAGAAGCTGTTAGGGATGTTGCCAAATACTTTCCTACGGCTATAGTCACTGGAAGGTGCAGGGACAAGGTAGTTGACCCGTTTTCTTCACAAAAGAGAATTCTTGAGGAAAGCAAATAGTGGGCTTTTTTCTTTTTTACCCAAAGTCAGTCGATCAATAATGTTGGTGCCCTTTTTGTTTATACAAATCTTGCAGGTTTACAGCTTTGTAAAATTGGCAGGGCTTTACTATGCTGGTAGCCATGGCATGGACATAAAGGGACCATCCAAAAGTCCCAAATACAAACAAGTATCATCAGTACTTATCCTTCAGCTTTCTTGATGATTTTTTTTTTATTTTCCGTTTTAATCTCAGATTATAAATTAAATATTTGTTCAACTTAAATTGTCCAGGGCCATCAAGCTCTACTCTTTCAACCTGCCAGTAAATTTTTGCCCATGATTGATGGGGTTCGCTTCCTTAACATCTCTTGTCAATTGGGAAACAACAATCTGCATGCATGAGAAAATAATCATCAATTTTTTTTATTATTAATTTTTAGGTGTTCAAAGTATTGATGGAGAAAACAAAATCCATCCCCGGAGCTAAGGTGGAAAATAACAAATTTTGTGTATCTGTACACTTCAGATGTGTTGAGGAAAAGGTACGAATTGAACCTTCCTTTCCTTTTCTTTTTTCTTCGATTTTTTCTTCAACAACTAATTAATGACTATTTTCTTCGGCAGATGTGGGCTGCATTAGCTGAACAAGTTAAATCAGTACTTAATGATTATCCTATGCTTAGTCTAACTCAAGGGAGGAAGGTAATATTACTCATTCTTTCATCAAATTAAGCAATATATATTATACAGTGCAATGATGAGGCTTTTTTTTTTTTTTTTTCCAAGTTCACTATGTAAGTTAACGTTGTTTCAATTCAAACAGGTTTTAGAGATTCGACCAACCATCAAATGGGATAAAGGCAAAGCTCTTGAATTCCTGTTAGAATCACTAGGTGAGTATCTTCTCATTTTCTTTTGTGTATTAATCTTAATTATACTCTATAATATATTCTTTACAAATAATTTGATCCCTAGCGAGCTAGCCACCCATCAATAATGTACAATTAATAATGTTCTTAATCAACTGCTTCTGTCAGGTTATGCTGATTCTAATGATGTTTTACCGGTCTATATTGGTGATGATCGGTCCGACGAGGATGCATTCAAGGTATATATTCGGTCCATTTGAACATATATTTTCATATTTCAGACGTTCCTAAATATGGATTTTTTTTTTCGTGCATAATCAACAGGTTTTACGCAACAAGGGTCAAGGGTTTGGGATTCTTGTTTCTAAATTTCCAAAGGAAACAAATGCCTCGTATTCTTTGCAAGAGCCAGCTGAGGTATTAAAAAACTAGTTACTTGTTACATTTTGAAGTAGTCATTCTATTGTTGCATTTGCATGAATGAAAATGTACAAATTTTTGCAGGTAAAAGACTTTTTACGGCGTCTGGTAGAGTGGAAAAAATTATCTATATGAAGAGATTACAAGGTGTAAAACTAAATCAACAAAAAATTTCAATTTCATCCTAAAATAATTGATAAAGGATGGATTTATTATTTAGAATTATGTAATTTTCTTATTTACACATTGTACATGTAAAATGAAAATATGGAATGCAAGAATTCCGTAATTTTGGAAGGAATTTTTCTCTTGGCTTTTATGTCCATAATAATACAATATCTTGTGTACACCAATCGCAAATTTCAATTTCATCCTAAAATAATTGATAAAGGATGGATTTATTATTTAAAATTATGTAATTTTTTTATTTACGCATTGTACATGTAAAATGAAAATATGGAATGCAAGAATTCCGTAATTTTGGAAGGAATTTTTCTCTTGGCTTTTATGTCCATAATAATATAATATCTTGTGTACACCAATCGCATTTAGAGTAAATCAACCAAAAAAATTTGTTTTTAGTGCACTAAATACTGAAAATATATATCCAAAATAACTATTCTGATAACAGAAATAATAAATAACCAGGAAAAAAATAAAGTATTAAAAAAAAGGAAAGTACAAGGTATTTTTTTTCTTGGGCGGGTGGCTTCATAGAAAGGACAAGTAAATGATTTCTCGTGTCGCACGTAATTACTTTGAAATAAGGAATTTTCATATCCTTTTTTCTTATATTCTTTTTCATAAGAATCAATTTTAGAATATATATATATATATATATATATATATATATATATATATATATAAGTTCTCATTTTAATAATAATTAGAAATGAAAGACTGCCCTAAATTGGAAATTAAAATTTGATCAATTAATATCTCTTTAATGACGTATTTTAGGTGCATTTTAACATAATAATAATAATTCATCAGTTATATGTAGCATAACATTTAGAAAGAAAGTTGTCTGATTAATTTAGGAGTAGCAAAGAAGTTAAATATCGAAGAACTCGAACTCGTAGGCCAAGAACTCAGGTGTTTAATTAATTAAATAATTAACTGACAATGCATACTATTCGAGACAATTACATTTACAGGTGTTAATTATTTGGCTCATGTGGTGTCACCACCTGCGCATGGTCTATTATTGATATTATTGCATTGGCGTCCTCCTCGTGTGTGAGATGTGTTTACATATAATAATAATCTTACTTTGTGGATAAATATGAAAAGAACTGTGTTCCATGTTAGAGTCAAGATTTGAACTCTAACCTAATCAATAACAAGCTGAATGATTCAGGTCATCAGCCCAATTTCAATGTCTTATCAAAAATAAGATCTTTAATAACCTTACAGTTATATAATTTTCATAAATAGAGTAAAATCATTAATCATAATTTCGTTGTCTTTTCTTATATTCATTTTACTCTAGAAATTGTCCATGGGTAGATCACGTCATTATCAGCATTCAATCACAACTGGAATTGATTAGATATTTGAGTCTGTTCATTTGATTATTTAACTCTGATCATACCATGAGCTCTGAAAGAGAAGAATATATATGGATAATAGTTCATAAAAATGCACATTTTCGTTAAACTTAATACCATAATAAATGCAAAACCATAATGATGCAACTTACTTTGCTCCACATCTGACGGGCGTGTGATTCCACATCTATAGTTACAATATATATTGTCTTTGAGATCTGTGGTCAGTGGTAAGGTTGTCTTTTTCAATTCCTTTGAGACCAAGAAATAAGCAAATGGAATTGTGGGCAGTCAAATAAAGATATGGGAGTTCTTGAACTTAGTGTCAGGTCACTACCACCAACCTGACCATGGTGTCCACACACACCAGCAGCTAGCATGCAGTACAAGTGCACAAACTATAATCTGCGTCAAAAACTCCAATAATGGAGTGCATCTTGTCTTGTGCCACCAGTTGTCAAGATACCAACTGAGTCAGTACTTAAGCTTCTTATTGGATACTATATTTCATTGAAACTAATTAAGGTTGATGCGGTCTTTAGTTTACTATTTATTTATAGTATTGATCAAGTGTAGAAACCAAGGAACCCTAGGAAATTGAGTATATAACAACTACCCTTTTATGCTTATTATATGCAAGTTGATGATTACTTGAAACTCGAATACTAATGCGACACTTTTTACTGGGTAGCTTTTTCCTCTGTATAGTATGCATCAATTATACTATGTACATTTTGTACGTTGCCCATTATGAGTCTAAAACACACTACCACTTAAGAGTCTTTATCACTTCTAGCTAGCTTACTTCCATTATGAATGTAAGGCTGTTATCATCGATTAATGGCAAATTGTACAATCTTGCACTAACTATTAATCAAACACATTTCTTACTTAATTTGTAAAAGATGACAAATACATAGGCTTGAGGCCCTTCATTGAGGCTATATATTTATATACTAAATTATTGATTGAAGATGTACCCTCCTCCTAAAAAACACATTATGAGGCTGCTTCTAATTTAAATCATTGCAAGTCAATTTGCTATAAACTTTCATTTTTGACCGATTATTGGATGTTAGAATATGAAAATATCATGAAATGCATAAAAATGAACAAAATCGTAGATCTATTACCTTAGAATTTTGAATTTAATGTGGTGTCATACATTTTCAACAATCCATGCAAATTTTGAGTATGTATCCTCATTGCCAAAATGCTCTCCTCGCCCTGGCCATGGAGTTCTAATAATGGGTTCGATACCCCACTCCATTATTGATTTATTTCATGATTAGATTTTGACATCCAACTAGAAGAAAAGACCATCCTCATCATCTGCCCTTTATGAGATAGATTATTAAGTTCAAAAACAAGTTATCATCTTTTAGTTCTTACGATCATTAGGATATATATAAACAAATGAAGTATTAGCAGACGACGAAATAACACCGTACTTAATTAATAAATTTGAAAGAGAAAGAGTTGGCATCCACATAGGGTGCAAGAGGAACATAAATATACAAGAAATATATGCATCTCATATCCTCAGTATTTCTTTTATTTTATTAGGATAGCCAAAAGCAAAGAAAGATTTCTTTTTTCCCATGCTGAATTGGTAATATCTGTGATCTTACTTATCTTTTTCTCTTTTTTTTTTCTCTATAAAAAAAAAAAGACAACAAAAGAGAAACAGTGCAATTGTTTAAGATATTACAAGTGAATGAGTGGAAATAAAGCAAGTGCACCCCAAATTAAACCATTGGACACTTGGATTTGAGAGAGCCCACCTTAGAAGATCAAAAGAATCTCAATATGATTTTTTAATGGATCAGAATTTACAGTTTAATGGTTATTTTCAAGGATTAGGTGGTGAAAGAGAAACCCACTAACAGGCAAAGGGGAATCCATGGTTGAAGAGGAGTTGGAATCCACTTCAAGTACTTGATTGGAAGAGGACATAAATTTTTATGGAAAAGATAGGCATATAGTTATAATTTATGTCCATAGTAATGTAGATTTTAAATTGTGTTAATGAAAAAAATTGATCATATAAAGTGAATACAAATATTATAAAAATAAATAAATAATATTAATATTATTTTTAAAATTAAAGTGAAATATAGTTAGCTGTATTATGAGAATCTTATTTAAATGTTTAAAATAGAAAAGTGTAAATATAAAAAATAAATAAAGAAATACAAAATTAATTCAGATAAATATAAAAAGTTAATATCAAATATAAAAATTATATATTGAATTTATGGAAAAAAAAAAATTAAATGCCTCTAAACCACAATCACACTATATATATATATATATATATAGAGAGAGAGAGAGAGAGAGAGTCTTCTCACATCTGTCAACCTCCAATTCTTAAATGGGAACATCCAGCAGCTACGAAACAATTATTTGCTATTTTTTTTTTCTATATTTTCATTAAAAAAAAAACTCTACACTGGAAAGAAAATTTTCCAACTAGATCCAATCCATCATTGGTGCCCTAAACTCAAATAATTTATGTTAGTAGAAGCTCCAATTATTGGTGGAGAAGACCACTTCCCTCTCAAACAACCAATCAACAAACCTCTCACTCACTTGCATCAATTTTAACAGATTTCGTTTAGATCACTCATGACTACTACTTATGGGGCTCAACATAAAAAATAAACAAAACCTATTATATAAATGATACCCACATATCAACTGACAAGGGAGTTGGATACCTCGTTATTAATCATGGTTTAATTATGAGATCAACATCTAAGAGAATAAATACAGATTAAGGGTGAGTTTGGTATTTCTATTAGAGATAGTAAATGCGTAAAATGAGTTTCAACGGAGTCATTTTTAGATAGCATTTTTTCTCAATAAATTTAAATTGCATCATTTTGAGTTATGAATACGTTGAGTCAAATCATCGAATCAAGGCACAAAAAGGAATTTAAATCATTTTTTAAGTTTTGAATCGAGTAAGATTATTCGTTATCTTGAATTTTTTTGAAATAAAGAAAATATTATTTTAATTTAAATAATATTAAAATTGTAATAATTTAATTATTCAAGTTATTCGAGTTGATCTATGATTTAGGTCAAGATTGAATTAATTTAGATTGACTATGGATTAGGTTAAGTTAGGTCATATTTGACTTGAAAATATTTGATTTATTTCAAATTCGGATAGTTTTGAATTTTCTTCTAGGTTGGATTGATTTAAGACACTTTTCGAGCTAGCTTGAGTTGAGTTATTAGATCTAGCAAAAAAATTATCACCTTAAGTATTATTGGAAAATCTAATTTTGAGGCAAAAGTTAAAAAATATAAGTGATTGTAAATTATTTTTAAGAAGATAATTGTACATTATTTTTATGAGTTTTGTACATAAAAAAATGATTATTGATAAATCTTCACACATTAATTTTTCAAAATTATATTAAAAGAATCTATAATTACTTATAGAAAAAATTTGCTTCTAGTTTTTTTTTTAAATAAAAAATTTTCAATAGTAATATTAAACGTATTATACACTTACTCAAATTCACATAGAAATGAGATTTAACTTAGATAAACGTATTCTACACTTACACATATTCACATAGAAATGAGATTTAACTTAGATGAACTCTTAGTTATTTCAAAAAAAAAATTTATCAAAAGTAATAAGTGAATGTTGACTGAAATTTAAGTAGAAAGAAAGTGCAGTTTTTAAAATAATTTGAATTTAAATTTGCTATAAACTGTAAAAAAAAATAAATTTTCATAAATTTGCTGAACTCAGAACCAATAAATTTGTTTAAACTGATAAAAACATACAAGAAAAATCCTATAAAGTAGATTTTCAATAATTTCAATACATTGGTATTCCTGAAGCTCTCAACAATAAGCTTTTTTCTTTCCTTTCTTTCTTTTTTTGGTTCTTTTCAACTAATATTGTAATTAAGCAAATATAAAATCATTAGCATTCCTACGGCTTAAACTCACACAGCACAGCCATTCAAGAACCATCAACTTTTCTTGAATGGTTCTATAGCCTATGGAGCTGTCCAAACGTGCCAATCTGGGATTCCTGGTCCCCCGCTTAGAGGGTCGAGCACAGTTAGGTTAAGTGTATGTTTTTTGTTCCTTCAAGAATAATGAAAACTATATGCGTGTACGGTATTTTGTCTTTGTTTTTAACGTTGGATAATTGATTTCCCATGTGACTCATATGATCTAGACATAGGGAACAAATGAATAATGTGTTTGTATAATAGGGTTGCTAATGCTTGCCTTGTTGATTCCTACTCTTGGTGCAAAAGATAGATCCTCTTCGTCCCATAAAAAAGAATAAAAAACAGAGTAAGATGACAAATAGTACCAACTATTTTTTAACATAACAACCACAACTGATGAAGCTAATTAATGTGAAAGACAGCAGTTTAGCATCTTGTGTACGTGCGCACACACTATTATTTTGTGACAATGACCATGTATTCAGCCAACAATAGTTTTTTCTCACCAAAATAATATCTTAATCAATTGGGCTCCTATTAATTTTTCAACTTATAATTTGTGGAAATGACTCTTATATTTTTGAGTCAAAATTCATTATTCACAATGGACAACTTTCAATCCTTAAAAATAGTGGCCAACTCGTCTTGACTTGCATTAGTCCTAGTCATATAGTTATTAATTATTATTAATTATTTTATTTGTCTTCTTTAAGCATTTTTAGTAGTTAGAAACAGGTAATGATTTTTGAAGAATTTATTAAGATTGTGACTCAAATTTCTAATATAATTTGAAAGTAGGTTTTTCCTATTTTGCATTAAAATATATTTTTCATTGATTAGAGAATTATTTTCTATATGCTGTAGATTTATATTTTAGAGTTATTTCTAATTAGATTTAGATTTTTTAGAATAGGATTGAAGTAATTCTATAAATTAGAGTTTTATAGAAATGATTATTTGGTTTTGCCTATTGAAAAGAAGACTGAGTAATGAGGACTTTATTCATTGATGTGAGAGATTTGAGTCCAAAACGAAGATTCTCTTAACTATTATTGTAAGGGTTTTTGCCCATTGTGATTAAGTAAGCGCTGATTCATAATAATTAAAGTAGTAAGTAGTCTATTTATGTTAGAAGAGAATGAGATAAGAATTGTGTAATTATGTATGAGCAAAATCTTTTCAGTATAATAAGTTAATAGATTTGTAAGAGTGCTTTACGTATATAGATGTAATTGATGTTATTGATGATAGTAAAAGATGATGCTCATAGATATAGAGAAAACCATATAAAATATTAATACTTTTATTGTTTTATTTCTTATGAATTTGCATACTTCTACTATCACAATGAATGTGATATAAATAAATAACAAATGCTATCAAAATTTTATAGATGATCCCAATAAGTTTGGTTAAAAATAGAATTGCTAAAATGCTAGTAGCATATTTTATGAAGAGTTATAATTAAGATGGAGCTTTTAATATAATATCAAGCAAGTTGATGACTCAAAATTAATTCAAAGGAAGAAAAATATATATCAAAATAATTTAGAGATAAAAGATTTGAATATTTCAAACTCAAGTATAGAATGGAAGCCATCTAAGAGTTTGAGTCATATATGATTAATGAATTTTGAGTCAAAGTAGAAATTTATTAGAATTATCACTCAAATTTCTAATGAGATTTGAAAAGGACTTTTCTTATTATGTATGGGAGAAATACCCTTTAATAGTTGGAGGATTATTTTTGATATGGTGATTTCTATTTTAGAGTTATGCCTAATTAGATTTTATTTCTATTGGAGTAGAGCTTTGTACAAAAAGTTATTTAATTTTGTCCATTAGAGAGAGAAACTTTTATCCAAGACTGTGAGAGTTTATGATTGACATAAGAGATTTAAAATCTCAGAGAAAGAAACTTTTATCTATTGTTGCGAAAATTTTCGTATATTATGGTTAAGTTTAAAGAAATTGGTGTTGATTGTATAATAGTATCTTGTGTATTATTGAGTCAAAATTCATTAATTGCTATAGACAGCTTTCAACCGTTGAATATAGCAACCAAACTGCTCTTGCTTAAATAAAATTAGTAGTAGTACTAATCATATAAAACTAATAATAAATTTTCTTTGTTCTCAAAAAAAAAAATCTTTACTTTTTTTTCCTTTAAGCATTTTAGTAGCTAGAGAGGCAATGATTCTTGAAAAGTTTCATGTTGGGTTGACGCTTTAGAACTTGTATTTTTCCATAGGCATATATAATAGGCGTAAAGACTAATTTATCTCTCAATTCTTTGAAAAGATAAAACTAAGGATAAAATTAACTCTAAGCTCTGATCCTTACATTTATATTTTAAGTTTATTTAAGGTAAAATTCTATATAGAACCACTCCATGAGTTCGCGCATTTGAAAGACCATACAAAATATTTTTATTAATAAATATTTTTGTTCACAATCATCACTACTAAGTCACAATCATCTCTATGTCAATCCTACTACTAACTCTGTCTTCCTCCCTCCCACCATAGCCATATCTAAATCACCACCACCTCTACTCCACCTTAACCAAACACAAGGTCAATAAAATTTAAATATTATCTTGCTTTTTGTTGATTATATGTAAAAGGTTTTCAAACTTAAAAATAAAAGATAATACGAGAAAGAGGCTGTGTATCGGCTATCGTTACACATGACCAGACAGAGTGCGAATTGAGAGGAGAAGACGAAGAGGCAGGAGCTGAGGAAGTATCACTGTTCGGGCATGGGCGTGTCCTGATTTTCGAAAAGGGAATTGTTCCTATTTGATAGTTTTCTTGAATTATCATTAAAAGAGATTGCTACTGGGTGAAAATTAAGATTATGGGTTAGATTTTGATTTTGAATTGGGTGTTTGCAGAACCATCTAGTAAGAGAAAATGGGTATATCCAAGTTAATGAATTGGATTTGAATCGTAGCTTTATAGTCGACAATTTGAGCTTGATCTGGATTCGCTAACTCTATATTTGGTTGTCCTTCAATATCTACAAGAAAGGAACCGATGATGGAGATGGTGGAGTCCGGGAGGACCTGCATGTTAAGAGAGTTGTTTGTTTGTTTGTTTATTATGCATTTTGTTCTCTTTTTTTTTTTTACCATAACTTTGATAAATTGGTATCCGAAAGAGCACACATTAATGGTAGTCAAAGATGGAAGGGGCGGTGGCCGAAGATAAAATTGAAGATGCCAATGAAGAGGCAAACAAGCATTCCTGAAAGGGAGTTAATAAATAGTGGGTTTGAGCTGATAAGTTTGAAAAGTTATTGAAGAGAATATTAAAGCTTTTTCTACCAAAACTATGAAATTTGTACAATGATTAAGGTGATTGATTTTGGTGGTAGAGGGGAGAATGAGAACTAGTTGGTTGAGGAGGTTACGATTTTTTATTTATTGTTTTATTTTTTACATCAAAATAATAATTACTTTTTTTAACTCATATATATATATATATATATATGTTCTTAAATAAGTTTAAAATAAAAATTAAAAATTAAGCTGAAAATTAATTTTGTCTTTACTAGAATTTTTTTAAAATGTTAAGAAGGCAAATTGTGTTTATTCACTTCACAGAGGAAGAGATAGAGATCTGTTTCATACTTTATACCTTCTGCTAATTATTAGTCCCTTTGTTTTTCTTCTCCCGTGGGAGAGAGATTTCAATATTTTTATCTTGAGCAGGTGTACTATCAATCTTTTATAGATTTAGATTGAGCACTTAATTCGAAGGTGATCGCATTTGTTTTTCTTTTCCCGTGGGAGAGAGATTTCAGTATTTTAATCTTTCTCTTAGAGCAAAGCAGCTGTACTATCAATCTTTTTATAGATTGAGCACTTAATTGGAAGTTGATCGTGTTCTTTGGAAAGCATGTTTATCTAAAACGTGATGACGCTACATGGTCGTGTTAGTACTAGCAAAGCAGTATATCTATCAATATAGAAGTCGTGAATTCACGCGATGATTAGATTCGTGTATTACTTACTCATACATGTCACATCAAGACCAAGGCGTCTTTGATAGTAAAAATCTATAGATTTCTGTCTAAGAAATTCTATGATCGAATGGGAGAATCATGGAAAGGGACACCTTAATACTGTGTAGATTATCTAAAATCTTTCAATTTAGATATGTATCTTTTTATAATTTGTGTTCAATTTGCGTGATGCTGATAAGGATTTCAACAAATAAGTTACTAGAATATCTGACTTGTTTGAATTCTAAACATAGATAGAGTCCCACTGATAGCGAAATCATTTTAGCCAAACCAAGAGAGAGATAGGCTGGATTCAATGAATTTATAACTATAATTGTACCTATCTGTTATGAAATTAAAACATCCCTGATTAATCTCTACGTTTTTGTAAGGAGTACAGAAGTTTTTGAAATTGATTTGCTTCGTTCATCATTTTAACTATAATCAAATATTTCACTAATTTGATAAGAGTTATTAAAAGAAAATATTATATGTTATTCACAATACTAATACTAATATAATCTATTAAGTTTGGATAAAAAAATGTGTAATGGTATAAAAAAAAAATTGCATTCAATATCAAAATTAACAATAGTCGGCGATATGTTCTTAGAGTGATAGTTTCTTATTTGGTTTAAACTTAAAAATAAAAAATAAAAAAAAAATTGACTTTGAAAAAAATCTAAAATGACTTAACAATCATTGGACCAAACGATAAAATCGATCGTAGTCTGACTTATGAGTTAACTTGAATGATCTAATCTAAATTATTAAAAATTTTAAATTTTGTTTAAAAATTTAAAAAATATTATCATTATTTTTAAAATTAAAACTTAGGAGTGATTTAATTGAGATCTTAAAATAACCTAAAACTTTGGTGTATCCTTTAATTCAATCCAAACTTACTTTAAAAAAATATAAAATAATCCAACTCTAAATGGACTCAAATTCACTTGATTTGATCCATTTGTGACCTTTATATGTGCCGTTTCAATGTTAAAAAAAAAAAAAAAAGTAGAATATTTTTCCCAATTATCCAAGGACAACTCTTATTAGGTGTCCACAATCTAATAAAGGACTTGAAGAAAATTGAGGGAAATGTACTGGAGGTCAGCGGGCTCCCTAAATTCTTATGGCCCAGCACACGTTTGTTCCTTATGACCATGGCCTTTTCTTTCTATTGGACTTGCTTCATAATCCATCATTTTATTTTTTTTTGAGATGACATAATCCATCAATGTTGATTGTAAGGCCAAATTTTATACAATACTACCACTACTGAATTCAGGTAAAATGTGTCTAGGGTAATAGGGTGTCCAGGTAGTTAAAACAATGTAATATGTAAAGTATCCTTAAGTTTTGTTTCTGTTGGAGCTTCAAATGGGCATCTAGACATCATTCCCTTGATGGATTTGGTATTGGTTGTGCATCTTTTTTGTTTGTAACATATTTTCTTTTGATAGGCAAGCATTAACGAATTTAATTGCATTGTTTTTTTTTTAAAAAATTTAACTTCAACTAAAATTTAAATTTACAATCTTTTAATTTTAGAAACTACTTTTGTACTGCAATACATTAAAACATATAATATCAATCTAATCACCCATTTTTAATATAGATTTTGAATTTCTTGATCTATTTATTTTTTATTAAAAATTGAATGACTCGAGACCGAATAGATTAGGATTAATCGAAAATAACATATTTGATCTTAATTCGTCAATACCTTATAAAAGAAAAAAAAAATCCTACAACTCCTAGATCAGAAAAATGAGGCCTGGCAAGACTATTGCAAAACGAAATGTACATCTCCATGTCAGTTTTTATCACCTATGATACAACTCAAAAATCAAAATACCGACTAACAATATACCACTGTATCACCGATGTAGTGGCAAAAAAATGCCTTTATGTTGCCCATGAAAACCATGGTATCTTCGCAGATCAGCTCATCATTTCTATCTCTCGTTTAATGCTAGTGATTGGTTTCACATTCCTGAGAAATTATTTGTGATCCTTTAGCCAATGTATCTACAGTGAAATCACGTGTAATAACAAGCTTTTTATCCCCGATATGAAGCTGCTAGTTTTCATTTTTACCGGCACGTCAATCTTTATAGAAAACGACACCTTCATTCTTGGATTTGAACTTGTAATTACCTTTGACCCCTTTAATACCATTCCAATTTCAGTTGAATTCTTGTCATCCTCGCTGAAAGTTGGTAACTTTGCAGACGCCAGTTTTTGTTCCTTACAGAAAAGAGAAGCAACTCCACCTTGCATGCACAGAATGTCTGAATTCACAACAGGGTTATAAACTTTTTTAACGTAATGTCCACAGCCTGAAGGCTGCATGGAATGCTTAGGGTTCGTGATGACAAATTGATGTACCTGAAACTAAGGATTCTTCTTCTTAAGAATCAAAAAATAAATAAATACAGCGAGACCTATGGCAATGGTGAAAAGGGCGACGAGGATAGAACAACAAAAGTAAGAAGAACAAAAAAAAGAGGATCGGTTCATTTGTACAGGATTTCGATGGCGTTCAACGATTAGGGCATTCTCTGGTGGTGGAACGAGGTAGATTTGGTCTTTAGGGACCTGGATAATGTAGGTACCGGACTGAAAGGTGGGTCGAGATTGAGAAGTAGCAATTGGCGAAGGATTAGAAGAATGAGGAGGAGGAGATCTCTCCGCCATGGAAAAATAGGGAGCGGTGGTAAGGAGAGGGAAGGTAAGGGTATGAGGATAGAGGTAAGTTTGCATGGGAAAGGTTGCTTGGAAGTGGCATGTGGCAATGGTAGGCTGAAAGATGATGGTCAGCTGATGTTTTGATTGGTCAATTTTGTTTTGATTTAGAGGGACTATACACTATTATTGGAGATTGTTTACTAGGTCAAATTCAACTAGTCAATTAATGACCACTAGAGAAAAATTTGATGTCCTTCTTTTCTTCTGAAATTGTAATTTGCTAATGAATAGAGTGCTTAATCTCCTTACTTCTTTTATTTTTTCAATGAAAATATTACAGTTTATTTATTTATGAAAATATTACAGTTTATTTTTTTCTATGCGTAAATATTAGTAGAGTAAAATTGCAAATTCTTTTCCAAAAAAATAAAAAGAAAAGAAAAGAATCTGAGAAAAGGCTTTCAAGAAATCTGCATTTCATTTTCTTTACTTTTGTACAAGTGAGATGAAATAAATTCGACTGTAGACAATCTCATAATTAAAATAAAAAATTACCATTAATTTCTTAGAATGATAAAAAAAAAAAAAAAAAAGAAAAGATAATGTCAAAGAAGAATGGGTGCAGGAGGTTTGCTGGCTTAGCAAAGCATTGCCGCACACTCATGCTATATTAGTTAGTGGGCTTAACAAAGAACAACCCAACACCCATTTCAAATAATGTGGACTTTTGATAGGTTTTAAGTCCCTTCAGTGAAGTACTTAAAACTATTTCTAACATTTATATCTGAATCTGGACTTTATCCATACTTGTAAATAATGAAGCCACCAAAGTAAGGCCCAAGTCATTCAACAATTGATTGTGAATAATTTCCCCTTTTTTGACAAAATTTTCAAATTACTAATTTCACCACTTAAAATTGTGGATTAATCATTCAAAATATGCCATATTTTTAATTAATAGATTTTTTTTAAAATATAAACAATTATTATAAAAAAAACAAGTTGTGATTAATTAATTTATAAACTACATGGTGAACTTAATGTATATTATATTCTCTTCTTTTACGTGATTGAAGTTTGACAAGCGAGGAGCCTGAATTGTAGTAAGACGCCAATAATTGCATTGGTTAAAAGAAAAATTCAGAATTCAAATTAAGATGAATTAATTAGCATTTATCACATGTAGCAGGAGATTGTTTGATAATTATATTAAATATTTAAAATTAAAATATTTAGAACTTACATTTTAAAATTTTTTGATAAAGTTTTTTTTTTAAAATTGTTATCATTTTAAGTGTGTTTGATAATTTTTTTTTATTAATCATCTAATTTTCAAAAAAGTATTTAACATGATAAGTCGAAAATTTTTAATGAATAGATTATACAATAGAAAAAATTCACTATTTTGATATATTTCATTAATATATCCTGACCATAATAATCACCGTTTATTATCACAATCTTTTATATTGATAAGAATATAATTAAATTTTAGATATTTAAAAATCAAATTATATGATAATTTATTATATAATGTATAATTATTTTATCTTAAATTGATCTCTTAGATTTATTTTTTTTAAAAAAATTGATATATATTCAATTATCGTTTAACTCTTAAAATTTGTAAAACTAAAATTATTCAAGTTTGTGTTTACTTTATAAAAATTTTCCTAATTTTCTAGAAAACTTTTCAAGTGAAAATGAAAAAAATGAGTTTTATGTTTACTTGACAAAATTTTTTGAAAATTGAAAATGAAAACTAATTTTCATGTTTTCCTATTTTTTAAATTTATAAAAGAAAACTAGAAAATATAATTTTAATATTTCCAAATGAAAACATAGAGGTGATTCTTTTTTAATCTTTTTTCAGCATTAATTGATAATTATATGATCTTGTTGATAATCCTCCAGACCTCCCACCTCTACCACCACCGCCACAGCCACCACTTTGGAGTCCCCTTATCATCAGCCAAATAGAAATTTTTTCCGCTTTTCTCATCAACCAAAGAATAATGAATTCTTTCTTTTCCAACAATCAATAACTTATTTTCTAAAAAACAAAACTCAATAACTTCTTTAGACTACTTGAAACAACAACATTATTCACTTATCATGGAGGTTTGATCTCTGACACTATGTCCCCGACCAAACTGCCTCATGGAGGTTTGTTCCAATTAGCTGGGATGAGAAGAATGGAGAAGAACAAGATGATAGAGAGATGCAATGATTGTGAACCATAATAATCACAAGGCTGATGAGGACAGAGCAATTGACTAAATGGATCTGGATCACCAGCGTTTATTCCACGAAGGCTTCCTCAACCCAAGCATAAAAATAATAAGAAAGAAGGTAGAAGATGGAGACACAAGTAGGAGAAGCATATATGTTGCAAAAAATTAAGGATAGATTTCAAGGATTCGTTGCAGATCTAGTGTTAGATTTCAAAGGTTATAGTAGTTTGGAAGGTGGGTTTTGATTTTAAATTTATTTTTGTGGAATGAGTATGAAAGCTGGTTTTTTTTTATTAGTGCATTCTTATGTTCATGGGTAGAAAAGGAAGATGATGATGATGATAATGAAAATTAAAATGTAAAATATAAAATTACTTTCCTTACAAAGTGAACACGTTTTATAAGTTTTATAAATTTTTTATGAAAATTTCTTTTTTTTTTGACAAATTAGAAAATGAAAATTGAAATAATTTTCTGTAAGTAAACACAGTTTCAACAATTAATTTTCATTTTTAAGAAATTATTCCAATTAAATATTGAGGCTATGTTTACTTATAGGAAATTATTTCAATTTCCATTTTTCTAATTTTCAAATAAAATGAAAACTTTTTATTTTTATAAAAAATTTGTAAAACTTATAAAACATGTTTACTTTGTAAAGAAAATAATTTTTTATTTTACATTTTAATTTTCATTGTTATAGCCTGTTGCTCCATTCTGGACTCACATAATAAGAGATGTTTTGATGAGGAGTTTTCTACATTTAGAGCCGAAGGCAGGGTCCTTTCTAAATTTTTGTAAAATATTTTTTTATATTCTTAATTTTAAAAAAAAAAATTTAAACGTACACTGGGGTTTTATACTGTCCCCTTGAAATAAAGTTTGCCCCTCTAAAATATTTTTTAAATTATATTAGTATATGTGAAGTTTTTTGTACTAAAAAGTATTATTAATTAATGGACTTCGTTCGTCAAGTTTAAGTTTTATTACCAATTTTTCATATACTATTATCTCTAATTCGGCAACTTATGTCAGATTCGAAAGAGAGAGACAAAGAAGAAAAGAAAAAAGAAAAGAAAAAGAAAGAGAATAAAAATAAAAATAAAAATTTTTACTTTTAGATTTTATTAAAATATAATTAAGTAAATTATATTTATACCACCTTTTTGGAGTGATAAAGTTTATGTTTATTTTTTGGCTTAATTATCAAAAAAGTTTTGAACTTTAATATGTTTTTCAAATCTATCTCATACTTTATTTTTAACTAAAAATTGCTCAAACTTTAATTTTTTCAAATCTATTCTCAAATCAATATTTTATTATTAAAAATAGATAAAATATCATTTTGATCCCTGAACTTTTCTAAAGTTTGGTTAGACTCAAAAAAGAGAAAATACCTAGAAATTTTATAAAATCTTGTTTAACTAAAAATTTAATCAAATTCATTTTAATATATTTATTCTAATTAATTGACATATAATTTATCTATATAAATAGTTTATTATAAAATATCATTAATTCATAGTTCAAAATGAGAACTTACATCATTATAAAATTTATAAAATAATGTAATAATAAATTGTTATTACCTTTTTCATATACAAATTAAATAGCTAAAACTTATTTTTTATAAAAAATTAAATCATCACTTTATATTAATGAGTCAGATATAAATTTACTAAAATTATATAATAGTTAAAACTTAAAAACTCAAAATTGAAATTAAATAAAAAATATATTAAATCTTATTAATTTTTTTCTTTTTATATAAATAGTATCTTTTTCACTTTTGTATAGTATCGGTGTTTTTATGATAATCTAAAATTTATTTTTTATAATTTTTTTAGTATAAAAGTACACTGTTTTTGTTTTATAAGTATATTACAAAATATAAAAATTCAATACACTTTAATTGTTTAGGACTTATTAATCTGTTATTTTATATAAATATTTATTTATTATAAAATTTAATCAATGTATCTTAAACAATTATTTATTCTTGAAATTTAAATATAATAAATTAACTTTATTTTTTATAAAGAAATGTATTTTGTCTAATTTTTCTATTAAATAATAATTAAATATTTAATCATTATGCACTTGTACTACATTTATCTTCAATTTACATGCCTTAATTTTTATTTTTTTCTATTTTTATTATTTGTATGATATGATTATTATTATTATTTAAGATATTTTAAGCAATTTATTTTCCTGCAAAAATAATTATTGTCTATCATTTATATCCATAAACATTAAATTTTTATAAATAAAGAGACGATACTTAATTAATAATTTTAATTTTAAAATATATTATATATATTCAACTTTAAAAAAATTTTAAATTTGTCATTAATTATATATGTATATTTGTAAGAATACTTTTTTTTAACTTCTTATATATTTGAATAATTTAACATTTAACTATTTTATATTTTTAATAAATTTAAATTTCTCTCAATAAATGACTTGTCAATATAAAGGGTTGATTTGATTATTTATAATAAATAAGTTTTAGCTATTTAATATGTACATTAAAAAATGATAACTATTTATGATTGCAATTTTTTTAAAAAAATTGTGATTATCTACTTTTTTATTTTGAATTATGAATTAATAATACTCTAAAATAAAATTTTATAATAAATTGTTTATTTAAATAAATTATATTTCAATTACTTAGAATATATATAATATTATTTTAAAAAAATTATGATGGTGTAAGTTTTTACTTTAAATTATAAATTAATGATATTTTATAATAAAATTTTAGAAAAAATTATTTATCTAAAATCTTTACTTAAAATAAATATATTAAATTGAATTTGATTAAATTTTTAGTTAAACAAGAATTTATATAATTTTTATGTATTTTCTCTTTTTTCGGTCTAACCAAATTTTTAAAAAAAGTTTAGGGATCAAAATGATGTTTCATCTATTTTTAATATTCAAATACTGATTTGGGGATAGATTTGAAAAAATTAAAGTTTAGGCATTTTTTTGGGTTAAAAAAATATGGAATAGATTTTAAAAAGACATTAAAGTCCAGGACCTTTTTGATAATTAAACCTTATTTTTTTAGAAAATGAAAAAGATAATAATTTTAAACTTTTGAATTCATAAATTTAATTGTAAGGATTTGATTTATTAGATTGATATGAATTGATTATTATTTATAAATAACTAAATGAAAATAGAGAAAAATGAGGATTTTTTTTTTATATAATTGAATAAATTAAGTTTATTTTCAAGATTTGATTATGATATATTATCATACATTTTGATGTAGGGTGATAAGTTTAATGCTTACTTAAAAAAACAAAAAAATTACAATTTGTGTATTTTTTTAATTTATAAAATTTTTATAATTTTATGACATTATTTAGAATTTATAAATTTATTTAAATTTAAACTTGAATATGGATAGGCATTGAACTCAATATTTAAAACATCTAACATAGCTTGACTTAGCCTTTAAAATAATAATAATAATAATAAAGTTCCAGCTTTGCCCTCGTGTATGTGCGCTGATTTAATTATGATATATTATCTGTCCATGACAATTGTTGGGCTTCATACTCTGTGGACTATGTGCGGTGTAATTTCAGTTTTTCTTGTGGGTTCTGTTTTCTTTTATATATATATATATATGAGATGACAAATTGTATAATAAATAAATATATATATATTTAAAAAAAATTTAAATTTAGATACTCTTATGTCTAGTTTTATTTAGAAAATTTGACTATTAAATTTAAATTAATGGTTAACATTATTTATATCAGTAATCACTCATTTTTAAAAAATTTTAAATTTTATTTTTTAAAATATAATATCAGTTATTTAATTTGAAATAGATAATTTAGATTGATAAATATGACTAGTCATATTTATCTAAACATAAAAGATCTAAATCCAAAAAATACTAAAGTTATAACTATTTTTTTTTCATACATCAGAAAAAATCAAGGGTAGGTTTCCTTTTCAAATCGAACGGAAAGAAATATTGATGATAATTGTTTCCATTCATTTCAAAAAAAGAAATCTGGATCTTAAAAAAATCAATTTCAAATTTATTTGGATAATTGTTTAAAATTTGATTATAATCATAAAAATTATATTTAAAAATCAACATAATTAAAATTATACTTAAAAATCAACATAATTTCAGTAATAGTCAAGTTATTCAATTATAAGAGTATTATGAAAATTTTGGGTTCTTTATTAATAAAATAAGAAAATAATTGTTTCAAGAATTGAATTCTATTCCCATTTAGCATAACGAAAATTAGAGGCTATCATGTTCAATGCATTTACAACAGTGACCAATATTTAAACTGTTATAATTGAAAAAATTAGCTAAAACTAAAAAATTATATGAAACGATTTTAATCTAAAACTACATTATTTTACAAAATGATTTTAAAATTTTTAAAATTATACTATTTTATTCAAAATTTAAATATTAAATATTTTATTATTTTATTATATTATACTTTTCTCTAATTTTGAAAGTTTTTTTAAAATGTTTTATCTATATATATATATTTAAATAAATTGATAAATTACACTGATCAAATCATTTGAATAAAAAATCAATTAGTAGATCAGTTGGATTTGCAACTCCATTTAAAAAACATTGGTCATGTTAGGAATTCATTTCTTTCCAATCACAAGCCAAAAACTGCTATTGGCCCCCATGAATGAACTGTTTAGTCATGCCATTCCCACTAGAAAAGAAAACTTAATTGTATTAAACTGTGTCTCGAAACAAAATCTCCCACATTAGCAATGATTTCCAATTTGCAATCATAATTAATCACCCTTTGTTTGGTATCAAATTAAACCGTTTATAGTCTAAAGGCAGATTTAATTATCATCATAGAAATCATGAATCATCATTGTCAATTCAAACCCTCACCAAATTATTTCCTATTCCTGGAAACTTTTTTATAGTTAAAAATCAAAACTCCTACTGGGAAGGTAAAGAGGAGGTGAAAATAAAGAGAGGGAAGAAAACGTTGAAATCTCATGCAAGCAAAGCAATTATGGTTAACAGTCAAACGCATATATAATAATTGCACATGCATGTGAATTGCAAGTGGCAATAATTCTAGAAAGTTCAATTTTTTGCTTTTACGTTTTGATTTCTTTTGAGGGTTAGTGATTACGAGTTAAAATTGAGAAAA